>JAODOY010026153.1:0-23441 GCA_025399855.1 Forbesichthys papilliferus | reverse complement strand
GGGCTCGTGGCGGTTTTACGTTTCACCGTTGTGTTTTTTAGTTCGTTTGCACTCGCCTCCATAACCGCAGCGTCACACACTGTCTGTTGTTTGAGGCCGAATGGTACATTTAGGCATGAGATGCATAGAGCACAGAAAATGCAGCTGTGAGTTCTAATTCTGATTACTGCTGGATGCAATATCTAGAAACATTAATTGAATAATCAAATCACAGCCCTTCAGTGCTGCGGGTGTATAGGGTGACTGGGTCATTTTAAAGGCAATTCAATCCCTGTATGTCCAAAGGGAGAGCTGTGTACGGATTCTCGCCAGTAAATCAGAATCATTTCAGATGTGGGCTGATCTCCACCATTCCTATTTGTGATATTCATGGAGAGGATATTGAGGCGTAGTCGTGGTGGTGGTGGTGGTGGGGGGTTGCGGGTCCGTGACCTCCAGCACTTGCGTCGAAAGGAGCCAGTTGAGGTGGTACGGGCATCTGGTAAGAATGCTTCTTGGTCGTCTTCTTAGGGAGATGTTCTAGACACGTCCAGCTGGGACGAGGCCTCTGGGAAGACCCAGGACCAGGTGGAGAGATTGTATCTTCACACTGGCCTGGGAATGCCTTGGGATCCCCCAGTCAGAGGTGGTTAATTTGGCTTGGGAAAGGGACGTTTGGGGTCCCCTGCTGGAGCTGCTGTCCCAGCGACCGACTCTGGATAAGCGGATGAGGACGGATGGATGGATGGATTAATTAAGAAAGAAAATTACAAAAGAATGCATTGTTTTTGAAGTAATCTCTCTTCTCAGCTTTACCTGAGCACTCGGAGGGGAGCCTGGATTCGAAACCGAGTTGGAGACAATGGTTTACCCCTTGATATAACCTTCAATAGAGTACAGAACGCTTTGATGCACTTTCTTCCCTTCAGCATGCTTTGTGACATAGGAGAGAGCACACTTAATAAAAGATTCAACCACAGTCTGTACAGTCTAAAGCCAAATCACAGGTAATTATATGTTCTTGTACATAATTTCCTTTGGTTACAGTAACAAATAGAATATAAGATATTTAGTTGTCTTATATGCTACTATTGGTTGTGGTTAACACAGTCACCTCTTCTGGATGGATGTCACACAATTGATAACTGTAAATGTTATATAGGTGTGAATCTCATGTAGAGATGTATCCTGAATGCAGTGACTGATATTAATTTATGAATGTGGTTGTGGTATTTTATTATACATCTCAGGTTGTTCAGTCAGCATCCCACAGTCAACGATGAACTGCCCAACCGAATCCTGTCGGGAACCGTTCAGGTGAAACCCAACATTCGCAGATTTCAGGGATCCAGTGTGGAATTTGACGATGGGAGTGTAGTGGAAGATGTTGACCTGGTGGTAGGTACACACGCACACACACACACACACACACACACACACACATACAGACTATAACTGCATTTGCTGTATCACTTTCTAACAAAGATTTAGTGCACAGAAAAAGTCAGTAAAAGCACTTAATACAATTTCACCTTTTTGCAGGTATTTGCCACAGGGTACACCTTCTCCTTTCCATTCCTTGCTCCAAATGTTCTCTCTGTTTCTGAGAACAAGGTATCACTTTACAAATGTGCATTTCCCCCTGAACTGGACTGTCCCACATTGGCCATTATTGGACTAGTGCAGCCTTTAGGAGCCATTATGCCCATCTCTGAGATGCAGGCACGGTTAGCCACACGCATCTTCAAAGGTGGTTGTTAATTTGATTGTTTGACATTGTCTTGTTGATGCTTCAGGTTTAAGAACAATTCTTATGTCACTTATTCACAGGTTCATTTAAGCTTCCTGCACTTGCTACCATGCTGAAGGATATTAAATGCAAACAGGAGGACATGGCTAAAAGGTAATGCACAGACTTAATTGTATTTAATACATATTTTGTCTGGAAGTCTTGACACTTGATGGAGGCTAGCATGTTTACACTGGGTCTCTTTTGAAGGTATGTCACAAGCCAGAGGCACACAATCCAGGTTGATTACATTACTTACATGGATGAGCTAGCAGAGCTTGTAGGCGTTAAGCCCAACATTGTAAGGTTGCTGCTGACAGACCCCAGGGTCGGCATCAACGTGTTGCTGGGTCCATGCACACCATACCAGTATCGTCTGAGAGGGCCAGGAAAATGGGCCGGGGCCCGGCATGCCATCCTTACACAAATGGAGAGGGTGGCCAAACCCATGATGACCAGACCATGTAATCGGGCTCCTGCCAAGTCCAAATGCTCCTTTGTGCTGCGTTTGCTTCTGTCGGTCTCTGCTGTGGGCCTCGTTGCCTATTACAGCAGAGTCAACCTCCTAGAGCAACTCTATTCACTGCTTGAGAGAGCAAAGGTCTACCTCTCTCGTGACCTGCAAGCGTAAATGAACCCACATTAGATCAGATTATGAACTGCATAATGTGTGGCTAGCAAAAACCAATCAGGTAAGGCTATACAGCGGGCTATAGCACAGCACTTACAGTTGCATGCAAAGGTTGGGAGCAAATATATAGTGAGTGATGACACTTATTTGTGACTTCAGAATACACACAATGCCTTCAAAAACATTTAATTGTAGCAATTTTTGTCCACCAATATGTACACATAATAATCACTATGAGAAGTTTGTAATTGCGCCTCTTTAATATGCTAAAATTAAAGATTAGCTGTTATAATTACTTCTTATTCTAAGTTAACACTAATCCAATTCAGGTAGCCAATAGGACATATATATATAATGTGACAGAATTAATACTTCGCTCGTGTTGTGTTCCGGTCAAATCCGTCAAAACCGATTTCGAAATTTTCACTTTGAAACATTTATTTTATCTGATTAAATGTGATGATGATTGATGATTATTAATATGATGAGGTTCTATGACTTTGTCCACTCAGGGCATCTGAACACACAAAATGAATTCATTTTCATTATATTTTATTTAACTTTTGTACACACATGGAGTTCCCAGTCAAAAATGACTGGTCATTATAAATGAATGGATGAGACTACAATTGGTGTATAAAATGTAGTTTAGGCACATGCCCATTCATCAGATAGACAATCATCTTCTCCCAGACCATCATATATGTGTGTTAGGGCACACAACATTTAAATATATATACCAATACTGTAAGTGGAATTGATGAAATATTTCCAGTGAAACAGGAATATACATTATTGTAGTAACTATTTAAATATATACTAGTAACTATATGAATAAGTAGTATCCAATGAAAAGTTACTTGAAAAATTGAAGTAAATTCTATAAAAGCAGTTTGTGATTCTATATCTGCAAGTGTTATATAAATAAACATACTTAGCAACTAGTTGAATAATCAGTATAGCTAATGAATAAAATATTCTATAATATCTAATAAATTGCTATAGTAATGCACAACTGAAAAAGTCACTAAATTAAAAACTAACCTCTTTAAAAATAGTTACTAGAATAAATGTCTAACTAGTTTGGCATAGTTTGGGTCTGTATGGCCTTTCTTTACTAGTAGGCCTATCATACAAGTAAATTTTGACCATTAAAACAACAGATGTTATTGTGTACTTCTACTTAAAAATGTGAAATGTTTAATAACAAATGTACTTATTAAACATTGTAGTATGTGATAAATAGCATTGTGTGTCATCTGAGTATTTGTTGTAATCAAAATAATCCATAAAATATGCTTTTTACTCAAAAACAAAATTGGATTTGCTCAGTACATTAAGGCCTACAGGACACTAAAATAAAACTTTTAAATAAATCGTTTAATTTTCATAAGATCCTAAATTGATTAAAAGATTTAATACAAAAGTATACATATGTGTATTATTAGGGATTTGTAGTTATTATGAATGTACTGAATTTGTTTTACATTTGAAAATTGTGGTCATTTATCAAACAAAGATATTTTGTTTTGTTTGACTTGTTTTTATAACGTATTTGAAAAAGTGGCAGCACTAATTTTCTGACTACACTTTTTTCAGTAGCATACTCAAGCTATATTTCCTTTAATGCACGAGAATACAACTATACAACTCATCATGTGTAAGGCAATAGCTCAATGTTCTTCACGTTTACATAAAAATAATTCGAGGCTATACGCACTGGACCAGAAATACATATACTGCACGGCCGTGCCTGGCAAGGAACCGCGTGAACCCCGGAAAAGCAATCGTCCACGCATCAGTCCCTACCTCTATGGTTGCCAGGTTTGGGAAATACGGTTGGCCTACTACAACAATATTTCTGGTAAGCAGGTAGACCTATTGAATATGAGTAAATTTTGCGATATATTATGCAAACAAAATGTTATGTATTGTGTATTCCATCATATAAATACTATTTAATTGAAGTTAAAGCCATTATGTATTGTTCTGACAATCGTTGTCATTGAAGTAGGCTTAAATATGCCATGCCATTTATGTTTCAGCTATTTATTCAGAGCTGATATGTTTTTTATATGAATTCAGCAATTCATAGCAATTCATACACATAACTACATACAAACAATTCAACTGACCACATACTATAACGATATAAAATTACATATAGTTGCAATTAAATAAATAAATAAAAACTAGCCTTCATATACTTTCATGTCCAGTTTAACAGAATTAATTTGTTTGCTGAAAATGCATTGTGGTTGTGTGCAGTTGGTAGACCCAAACCCACGCCAGTCCACTGGCTACCACTTAGGCTTACACCATACTGATAATAATATGGTAATTTTATGATTTTAAATACATTCACTTGATCTCAATATCTACAAAAACAAACATGCGTTTATACATTAATTAATTAATGAGATACGATACATTTTACTCCACAAACTTTTTCTCTATACACAATGCAATAATGGAATAATGCACTATTGCACATATTAGGGGGGAACAAGGGGAGAGGGAATGTAATTGTATTTATTTCACTTATTACATAATGTCCCAGAATGTATATTTTCATTTTGACTTACAGCCGGTTATTTGACAGAGCTCATTTTACAACAAAACAAAAAAAAACACTGCGATGCGAAACTGTCTTTGACCAGAAGAGTCAGTGAAAGAGGGATACCAGCATATAACCTGGCAACGGCCGACTGCCATTTTTGATTCTGCGACAGGCCGCGGCGCGAGCGGGGCCTCGGTCAACGAGAGAAACGGTCTCGCACGAGATTACGGGTGGGGAAAGACAACGAGCACGAAACGAACACGCATAGAATCCCCGTTTACGCCTGAGAAGCCAAGGACTGACTGTTTGCGTGAATGGTTATAGTATAACAGAACTCGTGCAAGTGTATGACAGCCTGTTGGCTGCCAGCGAGCAAGCTAGCAAGCTAGCTATCTATCGTTAGCCGAGCTGTGATAGCAGGCTAGCGAGCTTTTGTAATCCGCCGGCCAGACACACTATCGTACTTTACAAACCGGGCCAATACAAAGCACTTCTAGTCAAGCCACATTAAAGAAAAGTGAACAGAGAAGGGACCGGCGGAGGCAGGTGAGTCGGCATGTGCATATACTTAAATCTGTGTAAACGTGTCCTCGGTTAAGGATGGGGGGCTCACCTATCGTTAGCTGGTTAGCTTACTATACCGCAATGAAGTCCTAGATGTGATGGCGACTGGAGCAATCGAAACTATGCTAAACGATGCTAACCGTCGGCCTTTCTTAGTCAGCATCACGTTGTTTTTATTTGAACAAAATCTGTGTTTTTGACTAAGGGTGGTGATTTACATGTGACTGTGGTACACAGTGAATGCGGTACGGTACTTGGGCAGGGTCTCGCGTGTTTGGAGCACGGAGGGCCCCAGCTCCGTCCCGATGTGAACCACCCTGCCCACCAATGATCTGGTACATGAAGAAAGACGGCCTTCTAATTTATCAATGCCACAGATGTTTAGAAACGTGGTTTTATGCTGAACGTGACTAACGCATTTTGCGTGTATAACGATCGCCTTTCAGAAGCAAGCAACATTTGAATGCAATTATTCATTCATGTATAGTTTAATACCTTTAATACCACGATATATTAGTCTGTGTCTAAAATGAAAATTAAATAGATTTCCCCAAAAAATCATTCATTCGTAATATGTGCAGCGTCTGACATGGAGGAGAAGTGTCAAAATGAATAATTGCACCTGCATACAGACCAAAAAGCACAATGAACTCATAGAATGCGGTTACTGGTCTTAATTGAAAAGACTGAACATAAGATCAACTGTTACAAAGAAAACCTTAAATGCTTGTTAAGGTGTAGTAGTGATGGTGGTAGTAATTCTAAGAGAGGAGCACTGGTCTCACTCTGTTGGACCTATGACGACTGTGATGATAATAGAAACATTTTATATGTTGTGCCAAATACATTTTGGGGCGGGGCCCCCCATTTTCTTTGTCTGGACACTGATAATGAAATGACCCTACTCTCTCAAGGGAAACTAAATCAGTGGTATTGATATCTAGCTGAGGGGGAGAGCCCCATTCACCCCAAGTGGCTGCTTGTCATTCCCTTTTTCTTAATTTTGTCTGCAATGAGATGAAATCAGGAAGCATAACTGTGGTGTCAGAAGGACATGTTTACCTTGATTCATATTTTATATGATTAATTTCACTTTTTTTTTTGGCCAGTAATGTAGTGTTCCATCTGTGAGAGCCGATGGGTCAGCTGATATCCTGAGCTTCAGCTCATTTATTTCCACACTCTTAACCTAAGACTTCTTATTGTTTTGGACTTGTGTTTTCTGGCTCAGCTCCGTGTGAATTGATTCAGATCATGGGGTTGGGTGCCTTACCAGACAGCCTGTGTGGGCTTTCATCTATGTACATTGAGTATTATTAGTAGTAATTTATAAACAACAACAAGAATAGTAATTTGTGTCTGAAGTGTCAGTTTAGGAAACCGTACAAGTTTGTTGACTATATTGCCAGACATTGGAGCTTGCTAATGGGGGTATCCATCTGTATTTTCACATTCTTAAGTCCAACTCTACCAGTGTGGCGGATTCCAATTTTTCATCCTGATCACCAGTGTAAAGGAAGTGAAACAAACACGACAGCAGCACATGCTAAAAATGTTTTGGTGTAGCAGGCATTGTCAATGTAGAAAGAAAGCTGCTGTTATGTTGTCACAAGATGAACATGGTTCACCTTGAATGAGGTACTTATAACTGGTTAGAGAAGGGGAAAGTTGATTTGAGGTACGAAAGAAGGGAGTTGACAGTTCTCAAGCTTTTATTCCAATTTCCCAGTGACATTTGTTATAATCTCTCAAAAGTACATGAAATGAGAAGAAGGCAATGTATTGCCTTTTTATGGAACCTTTTAAGACCTTTTGTACAACCCACATTTAGAGTGCTTACTACTTACACCTGTTGTGGGCCTTTGGTTCACATCTATTCATGATGGTGGTGCAGCTTTGGCCAAAACAATTGTATGGCACTTGGAGTCAAAAGGCTAATTCTGATTTAAATATTATGCATGGAAAGTGGAAAACCCTTGTCTGAAATGGAAGGTTTTGAAAGGCGCATCAATATGCACACACTGCTCATTTAATAGTGATTGTCCCCGAGTGACTATTCCCTCTTGATTGTGGTTTTTCTAGCACCGGAAGAACAAACCTGTTATCTGTGTATAAAAGAGGTAGGCTGCTTGTCCCTAGCAGCCTACTTCAGCTTTCCCTCCATTTTCAGTCCTCATGAACACTTGTATTTCTGTGTTGTTACTTTGTTCCAAATTGCAATAAGCATGCACCATCTGTATGTGGTTTTTCTGACATACAACTCTATAAATTGTAATTACATTTTTTGTTTGGTCTGTCCATTCTTTAAGAACAGATTTCTCAAATCCTCTTGCGCTAAATAGTTGTTGGCTGGAGTTTCTGTCAGGCCCACTTAATACAGCATTCACTAGAGTGCTATACAGATAAATGGCCAAAGATTATGCCTCGTTTTTTTCTTTTTTCTGCAGATTACAGGTTAGTATGCATGGGGAAGTTTACTTTTATATACTCTAGCCCTGGCCTACTTCATTGAGATTTAAGTCTAATCCTTTCCAGCAAATAAAGGTTAAGTCAGCTATTGCAAGCTAATATACTTTTTGTCAAATCAAACAAATCTCCTTGCATTTTGCCATTTAACCCTTCTCTGCGTGTTGAAATTAACAATCTGATACTTCTACACAGCCTTGGCTCCGTAAATAGGAACAAAGTAGCTAACACGGCTCATATCAACAAAGAACTACACTTTGCTTCACATCTATAAAAATAATATATATTTATATTTTATTTTAATTTATTACACATGCAGACATAATGGTCAGTGTAGTTGGCCACTTGCTCTGCGACACTTCCGACCTTTTACAACAGTGTTTTCCAACACACCACCATCAATTATAAATAACCCCTGAGAGGCTCAGGAAAGAAAATGAATGCAGCCATAATCATCATCTCTTGTGCATCAGTCAGTGCCTGCAAAAATGTTGGCATGTCAACCTGACATGAGTAGAAGGAAGACTGTATAATTCTTATGTGTGCTACTATTGCTCGTTCTGAAGTATGATGTAGTGTGCATTTTCACAGTGACATGCTCCAGTGTTCTTCTTAGTGGCAGCATAATAAAGGGCCCTTGACTGTAGTTTGTTGCTGAATATTATTCCTATGATAGTGTTTCGGCTGGGGTACACTTCTTGTTCTCTTAAAGTGGCTGACACCAGTTGTCTACATTTGTCTTTATTTTTTGTGTGCATCTTCTGTCTTTCCCCCTAACTCTTCTATTTCAATCTCTCGTGCTTGTTGTTTAGGAGGCTGGTTCTGGGGGTGAGACCAGAGGACCAGACTCAATGAGTTTCCAGCGACATGTCCGAGAAGTCAGGGCAGAGCACCAAGGCAAAGGATGGCAAGACAAAGTATGCAACCCTTAGCCTCTTTAACACCTACAAGGGCAAATCTCTGGAAACCCAGAAAACCGCTGGTAAGCTTGCGCTCCTGGCTTCCGTATACACGTAGACACATTGCCATATTTCTCTGTGATTAAATAGGCATGGATTTATTGGTTGTTGCTTCATAGACGTCTGTCAATCTGAGCATCACACACTCATCCCTCATGTATCTGTTCCAGTCTATGGGCTTTGTCTTCCATTGTTAGCAGAGATGTGTAAATATGACCTGCGACGATGTCAATGCCACCTGTCTTCATCCTTTCCCCGCACCTTGGTCGTCTCCCCTCATCTGACTACATATGCCCTGTCCATCACCCACAGTGGCTGCCAGACATGGGCTCCAGAGTTTGGGCAAAGTTGCTGTCAGCCGGCGGATGCCCCCTCCGGCCAACCTGCCCAGCCTGAAGGCAGAGAACAAGGGCAACGACCCCAACGTCAACATCGTCCCCAAAGACGGCAGCGGCTGGGCATCTCGTTCTGAGACCGGGGAAGAGAGGTGAGCTGGACAGCCTGCGCGCACAGGCTTTACACACACACACACACACACACACACTCTCAAGGGACCCCCCAAATATATGTATACATATTTATTTTACTTTGGTCGTAAGCTAGCTTTCCACAGCTAGTTAGTTTTGCTCTTTCATCACTCAACGTCTCCTTGTGACCCTGCCGTTGTATTTGTGGTGCCAGCAGACAGCAGGAGACCCCCCCACCCCAGCCCAAACCACCAGCCCCCCAGCCACCGGAGCCTTCTGTAGGGATCGCACGCTCCTGGGCCAACAGTAAGCCACCGTCCCAGCCGGAGGGTGAGTGGCTCACCGAGCACCTGCGCGCTCTGCTCTTCCATTGTCCCCTTTTGTTTTTAAGTATCAAGAGTGCAGTTGCGATCTTTGCAGGAGCCCCTCGTGTGAGCAGCCAGTTCCACCAGGAGTTCCCCAGTCTGCAGGCGGCCGGGGAGGCGGAGAAGGGGGAGGGGCAAGAGGAGGAGCCTTATGGACCAGGTCCAAGCCTCAGACCTCAAAGTACGTAGATGTCAAATGACGGCGACAGGAAAGCTGTTTGGTTGGCTCAGACAAACTTAACCCCCCCCCCACCTTCATCTTGTGTTCTCATAGATGTCGGCAGTTGGCGTGAGGGCGGGGGCAGGAATCTGAACACAGCACCCCCCACCCCTGAGATGGAGAGCAGGGCGCCAGAGGAAGGAGGCACCTCCAGTCCCCCGGGGGAGGCAGAGGATGCAGGGCGAGCCGTGGCCAGCGACGGCCAGCAGGAGAAGAGGGACGGCAGGCTGCCTCCTCCTGGCCCTCCCAAGCTCAACGGGGGCCAGCAGCCCCCTGCTGCTGGGGCACCCCTGACATTTCAGCCCCCGTTCAGGAGCATGATGCCGCCTTACGTAAGTCTCGCCTCTTGCCTTTGTCAGCGTGCGCATGCTGCCAGTGTCCTTGCTCTTGGTGTGATCCGTTGGGTCGGCTGTGCTTCTAGATGTTCCATGCGTACCCTCGAACGCCCTTCAATCCAGGCCAAGGGGGCGTGAGATACCCTGTGCCCCAAGATGGTGCTCCCAGGTGAGTACAAACCCCT
The DNA here is from genome assembly GCA_025399855.1 of Forbesichthys papilliferus. NCBI lineage: Eukaryota > Metazoa > Chordata > Actinopteri > Percopsiformes > Amblyopsidae > Forbesichthys > Forbesichthys papilliferus. The sequence goes on along the minus strand of JAODOY010026153.1, from coordinate 12,921 downwards.
CAGAGCTCTGGCACAGCCATGCACCAGGTGCAAATAAATCATGGCCATGTTGACCCACCATGCTGTTAATGTGGTCAGAATAAGACAGGGAAAGCAATGGACTTTGATCATTATTTGGGTGGAATCATGGAATGTCGGGGAATTTTATTTCCATTTTAGTTGCCATTCATCAACATTATTTTGGACGTACATGTTATGACGTTTCAACAAATGTAACATTTAAATGATTGGTGTGAAAGCTTGCATGCGTAGAATCCAAGCAAATAATCGTTATGTGATATGGCACAGACATGGTTCTGGTGGTCATGAATATTGAAATGTTTAGTCAGTCATGGAGAAGTCAGGGTATTTGACATTTGATGTAAACAGGGAACCCTAAAAAGTCTGTCCTAGACTCCAGTACATTGGATTACATTGAGTCGACCTAAAATTGCGTTTTCTCTGTCGCCAATTCAGAGCCCCTCGGCCGGGTCGTCCTCAGCAGGGCCAGTCTCAGGCCTGGCTCCAGGACCCAGACAGGCCTTCCATCATCAGCGCCACCGAGCTCAAAGAGCTGGACAACCTGGATACCGAGGCAGACGAGGGCTGGGCTGGTCAGTAGCACGGGGTTACTATGGGCTGCAAATCAGTGTGTTTAGCTGCTGTTGACACCATGGTTCTCACCCACTATCGCTGTGCTGCCCAGGAGCTCAAATGGAGGTCGACTACACAGAGAAGCTCAACTTCAGTGACGATGAGGAGAACCATGCCGCTAAGGAGAAAGGAGATAGCTGGTGGGGCTTTTAAAAAACCCCTCTCTCACACACACATCCCAGTAACATCCTTACTTGTAATGCTGTTGGTTCATTAGTCAATGTCTGGCCAGTCTTACCTGTACATTTATCTCAGTGAAATGTGTCCCCATTGTATTTCTTTGTGGAGACGTGCTATAAAGTTCTGTGTTATATCTGCCACAGGGAGTGGATAGGTAAATTGGAGCGGATGAGGACTCGGCCATCTGACGGCAAAGAGGGATGGAAGGAGGTCTCTGAGGACCGCGTCAAGGCTTCTTGGACTGATGGCGTAGACCCCAGAGCGCCCTCGCCTGGGAGCATAGGGCATTACAATAAAACTACAGCTCCACAAGACTTTCAGGTGAGTCTGGTTTTCAGTGATGTTCCTTCATTAACTTGTGTAACGTGTTGCAAGGTACAGGTGATGGTGTGTTTATTTCCACCCTCCAGGGTCAGGGTAGCGGGCGCGTGGTGGGCGGCGCTTCCCGTGGGAGCAAGCCGACACCACCTGCTGGTGAGGAGGAATCGGAGGCCTGGCGGCAGAAGCGCAAGAAGCAGTCGGAACTCTCGGAGGCCGTGGAGCGTGCGCGGCGGAGACGGGAGGAGGAGGAGCGGCGGATGGAGGAGCAGCGACTCGCCGCCTGTGCGGAGAAGCTGAAGCGCCTCAATGAGAAGCACCGGCCGGCAGCAGAGGGCAAACCCGCCCCGGCCGAGAACACCGGCGAGGAGGCTGTGGCCACTAACAACGAAACTGCAGCCGCGCCTGCGCCGACGCCTGTCGTGGCTGTTCCAGCGCCACAGCCCACCGCAACGCCAGCCCCTCTACCAGACCAGGAGCGGTTGGAGCGAGAGAGAATGGAGAGAGTTGAGCCCAATGTGGAGGAGGAGGAGGAGGAGGAAGAGATCAATTTTGTGCCTCGCCAGCCAAGCCCACCTGTGCAGAGGCCTGTGGTGGCAGTTGCCGAGACTCAGAGTGGGGTGGAGTGTCCCTTGGCCGATGTGGCTCCCCTAGTGGAGGAGGGCCAGACTGACGGCCCACCTATGCCTGTACGAGATTATTTCAACATGGACGACCATAGAGGTGAGGCCAGAAGTGTTTGTGGAAGATTAGCTTGACCCAAAAGACAAATTTAACGTAATTGCAATTGGTAAATTCAACAAATATCTCCAGAGTGCGTCTTGTGTGTGCTGAAAAACGTCTGGTACTTCTACACAGCTGTGGCTCTGTAAATAGGAACATAAACAAATTGGTGCAGGCCGCACACAACAAAATCCTAGACTTCGCAATGCATTTCCAATGTGTGTGGCAGAGCTTCTGAGGGAGCACCATATGGCATTGAAGAGAGAGCTGTTTTTATCCTGAGTTCAAATTTAGCAAGCGTTTTTGAGACCTACATTTTTAAATGTAATGTTTACCTACTGTTTACCTTGATATCCAAAGTGGATGAGCCCCACATACCTCTTCCTTGTATGGAGCCCCCAAGTGGTGAGGAAGCCCCCGCTGTGCCCCCAGAGCTGGAGGGAGAGGCCGGAGCCGCCTTACGACCTGCCGTCACTTCAAGCTACTCAAAGCAGTTCCAGAAGTCTCTTCCTCCTCGCTTCCTCAGACAGCAGGTGTGGCAGTGGTTGGTGACACCAGGGGTGTTTTCTGCTGTAACTGCATTGTTTGTTTTTTTTTTGCCACAAAAATGTATTTCTCTATTAATCTATTACTGGTCTGTTATTTCTCTGCTCTCTACCAATCTATTACTGGTTATCGGTTAGGTTGATTCCTGAGGATTTTTTGTTGTGCTAAACAAATGTGTAATGCTTTGACTCTAGAAGGGAACTCTTATGTTTCTGGTGTTTATATTTCCTTTTCCATCTTCTTCCCTGGCCGCACTGAAGTAAAAAGACAGACATGTTTCTCGCTGCATGGCTGTCTAAAGGGCCTGACCAACAGACCCTGAGACAGGTGTGTCATTTGTAACCGTGCTCCTCCCTGGTCCTCCAGGAGCAGATGAAGCAGCAGCAGTGGCAGCAGCAGCAGCAGCAGCAGCAAAGCGGAGGATCTGTGTCTCCATCAGGGGGCGCTGCTGCTGGCGGTGGTGGTGGTGCAGTCCCAGTGTCGTCAACGACACCGCCACCGACAACGCAGCAGCAGCAGCAACATCGCTCCATGTATCAGCCCATGGGCCCCCACCACCAGCACCTGGCCTCCATGGGCTTTGACCCCCGCTGGCTCATGATGCAGTCCTACATTGACCCCCGCATGATGTCTGGCCGACCGCCTATGGACATTCCCCCCAGCATGCATCCTGGTGGGTGGACCGACCGTATGGAGCAGGCACTTGGTCCCAGGTGACCACAGATCGACTAACTGTCAATTTGTCGCCTTCAGGGAGAATGCCCCCTAAGCAGCTTGTGCGCAGGGAGCCGGGGGACAACTCCAGCTCCAGCTCGGACTCCTTCGACCACCTGACCAGACCCATACGCGACCACAGCCTTCCCTCCGAGCCGCGCGCGGTGTGGGGCTCTGAACCGTACGCCCCAGCAGAGCCGCTGCCCTGCATCACCCCACCTAAGGGCCGCAGCGACAACAAAGAGCACAGGTAAGCATGCCGCTCGCGGCAACATCTGTGAATTGGGTCTCTGACCTGGAGACGATCCACCAATCATTCATTTAACTTGCTGACGTAGGTTGGACTCTGGTCTGGATCTGGATGGCGGTCTTCAGCCCATGTACCCACAGGACCACGGCCCGCTGGACTCACGCAAGCCTGACTTCTTCTGCGACCCGACTGAGGTGCTGTCTGCCTTCGACCAAGAAGACTCCCCTCTGGACCGGGCCCCCGTGGGAGCGGTCTTTGACCCCGAGGAGCCGGGCCTTCCCAGCGGGGAAGAGGTGGAGGCCCTCGGCCAGGCCATGTTGCAGAGGAGTGTCTCCCACGGCTCCAGCCACTCGCTGAAGCTGGACGAGCCTAGGTTTGAAGGTCTCTCCCTGGGAGTCAAACCGCTGGAGCTGCAGGACGCCGGCGAGAGATCCGAGGACAAGGCCCGGAACGAGCCATTCCCTCACTCAGCGGTGGCCAGTAGCAGGGCCACCCCTCCGGCTGACGGACACAAGCCAGAGAAGCTGCCCTTGCCAGCTGCCAGCAAGCAGAAAGCTGAGCTGCGGTGGGGAGGCAGGTCTGGAGCCAGCCGCAGGGAAGGCCCGGGGGCAGACAGACCTGTCCGCAGGTCTGGACCCATAAAGAAGCCTGTTCTGAGGGACATGAAGGAGGAGAGAGAGCAGAGGGAGGAGAGGGAGAAGCGACACGAGAGGGGGGAGAGAGGGGAGAGAGGGGAGCGGCCCAAAAAGGAACCTGCAGTGAAGGCCCCGTCAGCAGCCGCTGTCCTCTCAGAGTCCTCCAGGCCCCATGGCAGCGAGGCCCAGAGAGAGCCCTCGGAGGCAGAGGAGATGCTCCCTGGTCCTCAGAGGCCCCGGGACTCCCAGCCCTTGTCAGGGGCTCCCACCCCTTCTCAGGAGGAGAAGACTGACAAGCTGCCCAGCCAAGAAAAACACCCCGAACCCAAACTTCCCTCCAGGAAAGAGTCCAATCTACCCCCTCGAGCCTACAGGCGAGAGGACAGGGAGAGGGAGAGAGACCGGGACAGAGAGAGGGACCGGGAGATGGGCCGGGACCGGGAGATGGGCCGGGACAGAGAGAGAGACAGGGAGATGGGCCGGGACAGAGAGAGACAGGGAGAGAGAGACAGGGAAAGAGACAGGGAGATGGACAGGGAATGGCCAGTAGATGCCAACTTCAAGGGTCGTGGTCGTGGGGAGTATTACTCCCGAGGGCGGAGCTACAGGGGCACCTACGGAGGGAGGAGCAGGGGCGGCAGTCGAGGTCGCAGCCGGGGCGACTACCCGTACCGGGAGCCGCGGCCGCGTGCCGACCTCCCCTCCGCCACCGGGGGCACCGCCACCTTTCGCAACCGTGAGGAGAGCGAGACGCGCAGCGAGAGCTCGGACCTGGAGGTTTTGCCCAAGCGGCGGCGGCGACGCGGCTCGGACACTGACTCAGAGAGCGAGGGCGGGAGGGAGTCGGCCAGCGACACGGGGCCCTCGGACCGCGAGCCCAGCGCCAAGCCCAGTCGTCCGCTCCGGCGGGAGCTGCCCGGCGACGGCCGCACGCCATACCACAAGCCGGGTTTCGGCCCTCCCCCACACACGGGGGAGCGGGGGCCCAGAGGGGAGGATGACAGTCGGCCCAAGCCCGGCTTCCTCCCTAAAGGGGAGCCCTCGCGGCGGGGCCGAGGGGTGCTGTACAGCCGGCGAGGAGGGGCCAGGGAGCGGGGAGCCCCTCGCTCGGCCTCTCTGCGGCGGCCACCGCTGCCCAGGGAGCCGTGCTCCCAGTGGCCCTCCAAGCCCATGGAGACCTTCAGGCCGGAGGACGCCGAGCCGGCCTCGTGCCGGTACGACCACCGCCCCAAGTACGACAGCAAGAGGTTTGCGGAGGGAGCCCCTCCCCCGAGCAGCAGGGAGAGGCCCCGGCGGCCCCGCCCTGCCAGACCCCCCAGGCAGGACAAGCCGCCGCGCTTCCGCCGGCTGAAGGAGCGTGAGGCAGCGGTTCTGGCGGTCGGGGAGGCGGGGGGCGCCCCTGCTGCCGCTCTGCCCCCTGGGCCTGCCCCCTCTCTGTCCCCCACCCTGGCCAGAGCCCCAGGGACCCCCGTCGCCGCACCCGCACCCGACCTGCCCCCGCCCACGGACACCCCCGTGGCCGACGCTGGCGCGGGCACCAAGTCGCCGGACCTGTCAAACCAGAACTCGTCAGACCAGGCCAACGAGGAGTGGGAGACTGCATCCGAGAGCAGCGACTTCAACGAGCGGCGGGAGCGGGAAGAGAGGAGGGGGGCACTGGAGGCCGCCAGCGCCGCAGCAAACGCCGCAGCTTGTGCCCCCGCGCCCCCGCCACCCCAGGGCTCGCTGACACCCAATAGGACCCCGCCTGAAGGTGGGCTCACCCCGAAACGTGAAGGGCCCCCTACTGCTAAGAGAAGCTTCTCTAGCCAGAGGCCCACGGAGAGACAGAACCGTAGAGGCAACAGTGGACCCAAGCCAGGCCGTGGCTACGCAGGGGGCAAGGGGGACCGGAGAGGAGGGGCCAAGGCTGGCCGCAGAGGGTGAGTAAGACACACACAGGCCTTTTGTCTCTCCTCCAGTAGCTTCTCTGTCACTATACTGTATAGCACTATACAATCTACAGGGTTATTTGGTTCACTGTGATTCAAACACTGTATAGCACTGCACAGCTACAGGCTTATTCAACCCGTATTCACTTTGACTTGGCTTGCTTCCATTTGAGTAGACGTTTCCTGAAGAACCTCACATTTGTTGTTTCACACTTCTATCACACTAGTAAAGTGTCTGTTTTTAGATAAATATAGCGTATATGATGTGGAGGGTATTTTTAGACTAAGTCTACTGACCTTTCTCTTAGAAAAAAGAATGAAAACACTTCCTCTGTCTAGTCTCACAGCTGTCTACTTCTATAGTGGTGTTATGTCTGTAAAATGAAAACACAATCTAATACTACGTTCATAATATAGCTACACAACTTACTTTGGTTAATTGCAAGTATTTATTGCAATTTGCAATAAACTTGGATAATAAAAAATATATAATAATAATAATAATAATAATAAATACTGTTGTTGTTTCACTCTCTATCTCACTGACCTGTGTGTTCGTCTCTGCCAGTGCTGGCCAGCAAAGCACAGAAGGATCTGCTGCAGCCGGTGGCAATGCCCAGAGACTGTCTAAAGACCAGGCTGCCCGCCGCAAGGAAGAGGCCAAGCAAGCTGCAAACAAGAAACCCAAGGAGAACGCCCTCTCTCAGTTTGACCTCAACAACTACGCCAGTAAGTAGACACTGACGTTAACAGGGCAGTGCTCTAGGGTTTAAAGGTCTCCTACGGTGGAATGTTTTCCTGCTCCAGTGGTCCTTGGAGTCAAAGGAGCTGGGTCTGTCCCCATGTGACTGATCATTCTGGATGAAGCAAGTCAACCTCTGTCTCCTCTTGTGTGTGACTAGGTGTGGTGATCATCGACGACCACCCTGAGGTCACCACCACAGAAGACCTACAGTCCAGCGCTAACGACGACGGCTTCACGGAGGTGGTCTCCCGCAAACAACAGAAGCGCCTGCAGGATGAGGAGAAACGGAAAAAGGAGGAGCAGACCTCTCAGGTGTGAGATGGGATCAAGGGATGTGTGTGTGTGTGGCAGCTCATGGCATGCAGTGTCAATAAACTACTCGTATAAATGTTGCTCCTGCAGAACTGGGGTAAGAAGGGGTCTGGGGAGAAGGGCAGAGGTGGGGGAAAGCTTCCCCCGAGGTTTGCCAAGAAGCAGCACTCGTCCCAACAGCAGCAGACGCAGCAAGGCTCCCACCCGCAGCCTCCTGCAGCCCCCGCGCATCAGGCCCAGCCGCAGCCCCCCGTCTCGGCCCCCCAGCACCCCCACCCGCCCCGCTCCCAGCCCGCTACCTCGCCCCAGACCACGGAGGGGACAGTGGCCCCCCTCGCCTCTGCCCCAGTGGATTTCACCTCCAAGAGCCTGCACCCCGCCCCGCCGCAGGCGCACAGCACCCTGGGCACTGAACTGTGGGAGAACAAGGTAGCGGGCTCCACCGTCCTCCCCGACGTCAAGAAACGTGAGTAGATGGATATCCATTGGTGTGCTATAATCAGAGTTCCCACTGGTTGTGTAATATCATGGAATAAATATGGAATTCTAAAGTCTGTCCCAGACATGGAAAGCCAGGGAATGTTATCATTGCTTTTACACCAAATCATGAAATATCACGGGTTTGATCCAGCATGTTGAAATATTAGTTGCAATTTATCGCAATATTGCTAGACATGGTATTAACATTTTTAGAGGTCTTGGCACATTTGTTTTTCCATTTGTTGTAGGTCGTTAAATTTATATCTTTAGTCAGGGAATTTGCCATTTGACTGAGTGGGAATCCTGTATTGTGTGTGTGTGTGTGTGTGTGTCTGTCTTGTAAAGTGAGTGTTTGTGTTCCAGTTGGACCCATCAGCCCTCCTCAGCCTCCCTCTGTGAGCGCCTGGAACAAACCTCTCACCTCCTTTACTGGGACTGTCACCTCTGAGGTGTGTTGCTGTGGCTGCTGCCCTGTAAACCTCTGCTCCCTCACAGCACCTGCAGCGGCTCAGGTGCAATCTGGGCGTGGCTATGTCCTCATGTTGGTGCCTATAATAACACTGTGTGTGTGATATGGCAGGGTGTAAAGGCTGGCATGGAGGGCAGCGTGGAGCTGGGCATGGACAGTATTCAGTTTGGGGCGCCGTCTTCTGCAGGCAGCACCGACAGCGACGGCGTGCCTGCCTTGCTGGAGAGCGGCCTCGACAGCAAGCTGCCTGCTCCCAAGGAGCAGAGACAGAAGCAGGCACGGCCTGTGCCAATCAAAACACAGAAGGTACACACAGCTGTCCTCATCCTGGCCACACAGTGTTGGTTTGGTTTCTGTGTGTGCAGGGTTTAATGGGGCACGTGCGTGTGTGTGTGTGTGTCAGCTACCGGAGATGGAGCCAGTGGAGACCAAGGAGTACAAGCCCGGTCCCATCGGTAAGGAGCGCTCTCTGAAGAACCGCAAGGCCAAAGACGCCCGGGCAGCGGAGAGCGACTGCATGGAGGGCGTCGTCCCCGGGGGAGGGGCCGGCAGAGCCACCGACTCGAGTCCTCCCACCTCAGACGCCACCGTCCCCGAGCTGGGCGGACACATCGAGGGCATGATCACGGTCCCTTCAGCTGAGTACACCAGCAGCTCCAAGGTACCGTCAAAACGCCTCACACGATAGGTTCTACCATACCGCTGTGTGCATTTATACACTTGCATTACTTAGCTCAGAACACAATGTGTGTTTATCACCCACTCCACTAGAGATATCTGCTGCAGTGTAACCACCTTATGTATAGATTGCTGTGTTGACTGTTCTACAGGAGTCTGTCACTGACTACACGACGCCATCCTCCTCGTTGGCCGACAGCGTTCCAACCGGAGGAAGTAAACTGGAAGAGTCTCTTGTGGCCAATGTAGGTAGACGTCCATACAGCAATATAGTGACTCCTACATTATACATCCTTACACACACACACGTGTGCAAATTGTTGTTGTTACTTGGCCATAGCTACTGCAACTGTACAGCTTGGTTCACATGCCGTACCTGCCTTTGCCTGTAGGTGGCGCTACCCCATTCCCTGCCCCTGCCTAGGAGAGAAGCCCTGCAGCAGAGCTCTAGCCTGAGCACAGTGTCTCCCGCTACTGTTGACCTCACACTCAAGGTTCGCCATATAACTGAATGAAGAGGCTGACTTGTACTGTTGTTAGGGGCGTTTCCATGTTGAATGAGCCGGTTATGCGTTTTACTCTAATTGCATTCCCCGTCAAGAGTAACTACAGTACTTCTGCATGCAAGTGTGACATCCGTCCGTCTCTGTCCAGATGGAGTCGGCTCGTAAGGCGTGGGAGAACTCCCCCAGCCTAGTGGAGAAGAACTCCCCTGTCACCTCCTCTTCCTCGCCCATTACCTCCTGCGCCTCCTCCTACTCCTCTTTCTCCTCTGCCTCCATGCCTCAGATCCCCGTGGCCTCTGTCACGCCCAGCACATCCCTGTCGGGTAAGAAGACTCCCGAATATGTTCATACCTGTTCTTAAATGTATAGCAAGCCATTGTAATCTGAAATGACTTGCGGTGCCTTTTTAAAGGATTGTACTTTGTAAAGCAACAAAGCAAGCAGCAGCCTGTAACTGCAGCCTGTAGCTGACTATCCTGTTGGCACACACAACACACACACACACACACAATATGACGGCCATTTTATTGTGTGTCCCACAGGCTCCGGCACCTACACCACATCCTCCCTGAGCACCAAGACCACCACGGCCTCTGACCCTCCCAACATCTGCAAGGTGAAGCCCCAGCAGCTGCAGGGCGGCGGCCTGTCGTCTGGCAGCAGCTTCTCCCAGCTGGGCTGTGTGCCCCCTCTGCTGGCCCAGCAGCAGCAGACGCCCCAGGTCTACGTGTCCCAGTCTGCAGCAGGTGAGCGGCTCACGGTGCACGGATGACTGGCCTGGGAGTACACACCGTTTCTATTCAAGCAAGAGGAGATTTGTGTTGTTCAGTGTGTTCTGGTAATGGATTAAGTCCATTAGTGGCAGACCATGCCACACTGCATCCAAAGCACACACTATATATAATTGGTTCACTGCTGTATCTCTTACAGTATATAAGCTAGATGGTTGACCTTTGTTTTGTCAAGTAGTCTCATTGTTTATACACTGGCGTTTTGGTACGTTCTTGGGAGACGACGTTCATTTTTATGGTGCGCATTTTTATGGGACCGCGGCATGATTTCATGAAATCTCATTATGGTTGCCGTGGCGGCAAGCCCGAACATGTTTAAATTGGCCACGCCCCTAAATGATGCCGTCTAGCCGCACGGCAACGCTTCACCTTGCTCGAACTTTAGCAGCTAATAATCATAACAGCTTGCCGCTGCGGTAGGCACAGGTGTTGTCCCCTATAGTGATAATCTCCCCTTTATTGGAATACAGTCTACTTTATCTGGACTACAATATCCACCACATTAAATAGTTTTGATGGTCCTCCTGTGGCACCATAACTTAGTGGCTGCACACCGCTCACTGCAGCAGAACGCTGTAAATGGGCTCATTTATATAGCGCTTTTATCCAAAGCGCTTTACAGTATTTTGCCTGACATTCACCCAGTCACACACATTTATACAACGATGGTGATCACTGCCATGCAAGGTGCGACCAACCACCAGGAGCAGTAAGGGGTTAAGCATCTTGCATAAGGATGCTTGCAGGTAGGTCAACAACTGGGCTGTGCTGTTAGCAACGTTTTTTTTTTTTCTCCGGCAATGTTTTTTTTTTTTTTTTTTCTCCAGAGCTGAGTTGCGTTCAGAATTGGTGAATGTTCGTGGCGAACATTCTTCGTCCAGCAAGGCTTGTTCACCGAAAACAACCTCCTCAAACTGTTTTATATTATGCTTACGGAAGTCTGCTTTAATATGTTCGCAAACGTTCGCTTTTTTTGCCAATTCTGAACATACCTCTGCTCTGTGAAAGAGATCTTCTCTGTTCTCCAGGGACATGTCACTATTGTGTTAGCCGTGGATAGGATACTAATTTATACAGGGCAGGTCAGTGCACATTTCCTGGATCTAGATTTAGGCATACTTGTGTGTAAAAGTGAATGAGAAATGCTGACAAATCACCTTAGCTTGAGTATGAAGGGCTGCGGTGGTTCTCAAGCTTAATTCTTCATTAAATGTATTCCAGCTGATTGTTAACTTATAGAATTGAATAATAATCAACACGTGCTTGGTGTTAGAACTGTTGGTTGATTGGTCTGCTTGGTCAGGTTCTGCAGCCCAGATCCCAGCGTTCTACATGGACACTAGTCATCTGTTTAGCACGCCGCATCCTCGATTGGCTCCCCCGTCCCTGGCCCAGCAGCAAGGCTTCCAGCCTGGCCTCTCCCAGGTACCATTGCCCGGAACCAGCTGTCAAATAAATATACTGGCAAAATGTGAAGTAGTCCCAATATACAAGTGTGTGTGTGGGTGTGTATAATATTAATAATAATGCCCACTGTGTTTCCACCCCCTTCCCCTTGTAGCCAACAGCTGTGCAGCAGATCCCCATCCCCATCTACGCCCCTCTGCAGGGCCAGCATCAACACCAACATCAACATCAACACCAACATCAACATCAACACCAACATCAACATCAACACCAACATCAACACCAACACCAACACCAGGCCCAGCTGGGCCTCAGCCCGGGGCCCCCGGTCTCCCAGCCACAGGAGCTGTTCAGCTCCTCACTGCAGCCCTACAGGTAGCGCCCTGCACACGCCCTGCTACCATGCCACACAAGGCCAGGCCCTCATGGCGCAGCACACACTAGTAGATGGAGCTCCTGTGTGATCAACAGTGTCTCTGTGGTCCCCTCTCTACCCCCCCCCCCCCTACCCTCTCTCTCTCTGCCTCTCTCAGGTCCCAGCAGGCGTTCATGCAGAGCAGTCTGTCCCAACCCTCCATGATGCTGTCAGGTCCGTCCCTGCACAGCTACCCGGGCGTGCAGGGCCCCGAGCTGGCCAAGCCTCAGTCCAGCCTGGCCTACCAGCAGCCCAGCTCCACCCAGCACATCCCCATTCTGTTTGAGCCGCAACTCAACCAGCCGTCTGGCATGGGGGGCTCCCAGCTCATTGACACTCACCTCATGCAGGTAGGGCCAGTGCTGCTGGTATAGTTGTGTGTGTGTGTGTGTGTGTGTGTGTGTTGAGACGCTGTATTTCCTTTTGACACTTCCGTTTACACCGACGGAACATTGACCGGTGTGTGCGTGCGCGCGCACGGTTTTCAGGCGCGGCAGGGGATGAGTCAGCATTCGAACATGTACTCCGGCCAGGTGCAGCAGCACAACCAGAGTTACTATAGCAACACGCAGTCTGCCAGCTCCGCGATGCAACAGGTAATGCTCCCTCCCGGCTGCCGCACGACCACTCCACTCCGCATCTATATTCAGAACGTCCATTTCCCATGATTCACTTCTTCCCATGGTTCATCTGCCCCCTCCTCATCCTCCCCCTCCCCCTCCGTGACGTAACAGCTGTGCCTGGCCTCTCGGCAGGTGTCGGTCCCTCTGCCCGGCTCCCAGCTCTCCCTATCCGGCTTTGGCTCCGGAGGGGGGCAGGCCCTTATGGCTCTGCCCCCAACGCCCCCGCAGGCCCAGCAGCAGCAGCCCCCCAGCATCAGCCGACAGCCCCCCGTCTCTCAGCCCTACAGGGGCCTCATGGGACCCAGCCACAACATGATGCAGCCTCCCATCAGCAAGGTAGAGAGAGGGGAAGAGAGAGGTTAGCTCTAGATGAGAGCTGAATTCTCACATCCGTGTGTGTGTGTGTGCGTGCGTGCGTGCGCATGCTGGTTCCTCTCCAGATGGACATGGACCTGAAGCTGTTTGGTGGGATGGACGTGAAGCCTGGGACTCCGCCCGTCAGTGCCAGGAGCACCACACCCACCTCCAGTCCCTACAGGTATCCAGCAGAAAAGCCTCCCCCCCC
>JAODOY010026144.1:0-23441 GCA_025399855.1 Forbesichthys papilliferus | reverse complement strand
ATAGATAGATAGATAGATAGATAGATAGATAGAGATATATATATATATATTAATCCCAGAGGATTAATTCACAATAAATACAAAATACAGTATATATTATTTAGAAGAAACTCCTTCCATGTCTCAGCCACATGACAATTATCCACCTATGATAATCACCTTTTTTTAAGAGTCTATTATAATAGTGTATTTTGGTAAACACCACATGTTCAATCAGCCTACAGAACTCAGTTAAGCGTGGCATTGGCATTATGTTACCCAACTGGAAAGAGACCCTGTGGCAGACCCAGGACACGCTATGCTGGAAGGATTATATCTCCTAGCTGGCCTGGTAGCGGCTGGTGTTACCCCTGATCTGATGACCCTGTTGCCACAGAAACCCCAATGAAGAAGTGGTCAAGATGATTGTTGTAACCCAACCCCAAAGTGTGAAGAGGTCTACATCTCCTACTACAGTAGTAGATGCTAATCTGCAAAATAACTTTAATTGCCCCTCTATTTTGTGAGCCATGTCTGAGGTGACCACAAGAGGTGGTGGTCAAGAGAATTGTGCAGCTGTTGATGATCACTGCAAACTTGTCACTTGATATGACAAAGAGTTGCTAGTCAACTTTTCTGAAAGTAGAGTCCACAGTACCATGTATGTGGCACCTGCTGGACTTTCTTGGACACTGAGGAAGACCAGTAGTCTAATAGGTTATAAAAAAAATCCATTGCCTAGAATTAACTGGTAATGGTCATATGGTAGCCTGCCTATTAATCTATGATCAACAGTAAAACAGGCTTGGCTAGCTGGCTATGTCTTTAAATCTAGAGTACAAACAGTACAATCAGTGTACAGATATCAAGCTAGGCTATTTAATTACTCACCCTCATAATTGTGGATGTAAATTGAAACCTTTCTTCTCCCATATAGCGTTGTAAATCGACAACTCATTGAAATTAATTGCAGGTATTTACGTAATGTACGTTTGTGGCCACGTGATGGTGCTGGTGAGCCTACATCGGCCGTTAGCGCAGAAGAACAAACTTTACGTTTGTGACTTGGTTTTGTGTTTTTCGATTTGCTGCGCGCTCCTGACTTGGTTGTGTTTTTGAATTTGTATCGTGTTTGCACCTGTCGGCCACCGTATTATCTTGGTGCATATGGTGGTCTGTTAAGTTCCTGTAGTGAGACTTCCTAATTCAGTCCTACAGTATGCTCTATCCACTCTGCCACACTTAACTTTTAAAGCTTAAATGGAAGGACATGCGTTTTTGTGAGGTGAAAGTTAGCTACAGCTATTCTGTAACTAAACTTCTTTTTTTGTGTGTACAATAAATATAGTATAGTACATTATTAGATTATGTTTTATCTATTTTTTTATGACTCCAAGGTAGGGTTCCAACCCACGATCTTTGGCACTATGGTAAGAGTCAGTTTCTCTGACAACTAACTACACTGCCTGAATGGTGGATTTTGGGGTCAGAAGTTTAGCAGAGTATGTCTTCTTCCAGCAAGCTTAGCTCAACGATTAGCTTTCAATTTCAATGAAGACAAATGTGGTTACATTTGTAAATATCTGTCAATGTTTATAAAAAATAAGAGCACCTATCTCTGGAAAATGCTGTAGCTAGCTCACAACTATGACAATTTCTTTGGTATGTCCATAGCTCAACATTCACATTAGCATAACAGGCTTATTTTTACCAGTTTTGATTGACGGGGAGCGGCATAACCACGCCCCCATTAAGCAGAGCCTTTGGCAGATATTATGGTAGAATAATGATGCGGTGCCTATCCTGTCAAATAATTTAATCTTGTAAGGATACTAACGTGGATTATGCATACGCCAACTGTCAATAATGGTTTGTGAAGGCAACAGGCTCAGTAGACCCGAGCAGTGCCCGCAAACTTTAGAAAGTGCGAGAATGGTGAGAGCGATTGAGCCAATAGAAAGAATATATGACCTACGTCATCATCTTAAAAAAAAAAAAGGATCAGACCACAGAATATAAACATATTAAAACAACAAAGTCGATCTATATTTTTTAAATAGAACTTTTAGTAATATTTGGCATAAAATTATATTTCCATTTCTTTCAAAATCCCATTATATGATGGGATAGGCTCTGCCTACCCTGCCTATAATTGGGGCACGTCACTGACAGTAGCCTACAAGTAGCGGAATTAACATACAATTGGTACTACTACAATTTCATTCCACAACATTTTGTTCTTTACTTATCAGTGTGAATCTTTTTATTTATGTTTTAACTTTTCAGAGGACAGAACAGAACATAAGTGTTCTCGATAGGCTTGTTTTTCAAAGCAGAAAAATGAAACAGATATAGGTCCATGTAATAATGTACTGCTAATTTAGAAATTAATTGTTGCAGTAAAGTCATTAAAGCTTTGTCAGACGATGAGTTAGGAGACTGAGGAGAGGAGCAGTATACCCCAAACCCAAAAAAGTTCCTTTTTCAATACCAGGAAAAGTAACCATTCAATCCAATATACCATATAATGCAATTTGTACTTCAATATATGGATTAATTTATAAATTGTATTCTGTCAAGACATTATAATTTTGTTCATATATGCAATCATATTGCTTCTATGCAGGCAAGCTGAATCTCCTGTTTGCCGCACACACCTGGTATTAAATGTGTACATTTGTGACAGGCACTAAAGTAACAAACCTCTCCTGCAGTTAATGTGAAATCTTAGGCCCATATCTATGTTTATCGTTGTGTGGATGTTTGGCCAGTGAAGTTACATCCTAGTGATGTGTGTCCAAGCCACGCTGGAACAAGATGACACAAGCATGGAGAACAGATGTGCATGTTAATAACACATTGCATGACAACAACCGACATGAAAGGAGGGACGTACTGTAGAGAGCCTGAAAGATAGTGTATGTACTGTGTGTGTGTGTGTGTGAGGGGGCGTGCATGCTCACATGTTTAAACAAGTATGGGAGTGCTCTGGAAATAAACATCAGACTGCAGCAAGACGAGATAAGGCAACTTTTTTCTTTTAAGGGAAGTTTGAGGGTTTGTATTATGCAATATGCTTTAATATTACATATTCAGTGTCCCATTCAGCAGAATCCTTTGGAATATTTAGCCACATCCACATTGGATAATGTTACTCAGCAAATGATCCACTCTCTGATTATATAATTCTAATGACAAGAATCTTGAATAAAAAATATATTTTAGCCTACTGCCCATTCATGAAAGCCTTTCAGTGTGCATTGATTGTGGTGGAGCTTTAAAGTGATTGTAAAAGGCCCCATTAAAGGGAATGAAACTAAAATGCATAAGAGTTTCAGTGCATGAAGAGGCTTGCATTCAAGTGAAAATAAAAGACAGAATTTACATATTGAAAAAAACAATGCTGGCTGCCATGAGTAATTACCAATAGTAGCAGTTTTTTATTCCATGCCCTGAAGTGCTTGAATTGCTTCATTGAAATTGACGTGACTTTGATAGGACTTGATACTCTCTGTGCGACATTTGTTGTGTTGGTTTGTGTTTCGCTTCTTGTTGCTGCACTTTGCAGGGCATCAGAAAACACTGCTGGGGGGGGTGCTGCAAAGCGTGGGGAGGGGGTAACACAAAGTCTCAGTGCTCTTAGAAGCCCCAGGTGGATCACTGCCATTACAGGCAGAGGGAGAAACATGTTCGGGGGAAAGGAAAGGGTGTCAGGGGATTGAGTGTGAATGATCCGCATGAAAACACTGAGATCCCAGAGAGACACCCAGGATGGAAGATGGAAAGTGGTGATAAGAAATAGATGGCAAAAGAGAGGGAGACTTAAGAGAGCCACAGGCATAAACAACTGCATAGTCACGTACAGAGAATGGCTGAGGCACAACTGCTGAGACCTAGTCGAGAATACAGCAGGGGTTCATAATCCAGAAAAGCAGGTAATATAAACACAAGAAGCAGATAGGCAACACATATTGGAGTCACGTTATCAGAGATTTGGACGTCACACCTAAGTTCTGAACGTCATGATCGAAGAGTTTCCAAGAAATATTTTTGGAAGATTAATAAGAAACAGGGAAATAATGGTTGAGTTTATTGGAGAATAATAAATAATAATACATTTAATAATTAGAGTAGGATGTTTTATTTATATTTTATTTATTTATACTATATTTCAATGTTAGCAAGATTATGAGATTATTATGTAAATATAATAATTCATTATCTCATAATCTTGCTAACATTGAAATTTCAACTGGAACCTGGAGTCACATAACGGGCAGACTTTTTAGGTGGCTCCAGTTATTTTATAAATATATTACATGTTTAATATATAAAAATGTGACGACCTGGGCTGGACTGGAGAAAAAAACCAATTGGTGGAAAGCACCTACCAGTACATCCTTGCAGTCCATATAACCTATTATGCTATTAAACACATTTTAGCTCTTACAAAGCGATATTCCTTCCTTCCTAAACAACAAGTATGACGTTATGTGAGAAGTTTCACGTTATAACATAAGTCGTTTCACAAACGTGATACAGTAGTTTCACATTAAACATGATACATTTGATTCATGTTATAATGTGATAGCACTTCCACGTGATATAGCTCATTTAGCTTAGCCCTCTATACTGCTTGCCTGAGGTTGAGGTTAGGGCTGCACAATTAATCGATAATCGCTCGTGATTACGATTTTGGCTTCAACAATTAAATGAACATGATCGACTGAGATATTGATGTTTAAAATAAAATCTGCTCATAGAAAACTATTCAAATCAAGCGCTCCCTATTCACCCACCAACAGCAGCTGATTTGGCTGCGCATGCACCCTCCAAAAACAGCATGGAGATGTACAAAACCTTCCTGGATGTTGCGAGGCAGCAGTCCGAGTAGAAAAGTAATAGAAAGTATGGATGTCACGAGAACCGATACTTCGGTACCAAGCCGATGCAAAAATTCTGAAAACATGACGGTACTCATTTTTGTACAGTACCGTAGGTACCAGATATTCAACCTGACCGGTACCATGAAAGTGAAGCTGCAGCTCTGCCCTCCACTCGTCGAAAAGAAAAACAGCAAGGCTACTTTGCTTTCCAGGCGGATTATCAGGGACTACTACATTCACATAAAACAGTACTGTAAACTATGCCAACGGTGCCTTCGAACTTTCCAGACATAGTTTCCATCTTACTGGTTGAGTAAAAAGTAAACAGTTCTGCAGTTTCCGCTATTGTCATGTGACATCAATGGTTTGTTGATAAACATAATCGCCTGGCGAAAGCTAGACAAAATTAGCCTTGAAGTTTATAAAATATGTAGGATACGTCGCATATTTGTGTTGCAAACGTTCACGTGTATGCTGTAATTTACTACAATGCATATTAACCGACGCGTTTTCGTCTCGTGCTTCCTGATACCTCCGGACCACCGACCGGGATCTCGTGAATGTTTACCCGCCCTAGGAGCACTCTCGTGCTAGTAAGTTCCTAGATGTCATTTAAACTATCATTGAAACTCAACACATTTTACTTAGACTAGTTGACAAAAATACTCTGTCAACAATGGTCTCAAAAATAAATTTATTAACGCATAATATAACTATACCGATATATAAACGATATTGTCAAATTGCATATCTCTTTTGAAAAAATACCAGTATAAATTAAATACCGGTATATCGCCCAGCTCTAATTTCAGTTATAAAATCTATTGAATCCTTTTATAACTAGGAGATTTGTCTATATTGTTTAGCGAGAGAATGTAAAAAGGAAATTAAGTGTTTGACTTAAAATGTCCTGGGGAGGAACCTCCACACACCCCACCTAATGTCTCCCAACCAATTGTATGTCTCCCAATAAATTGTAACTCAAACCTATATCCTCCAGACGTCATGTCACCTTAAAGGGGCCAAATTCAGAAATGTGCAATAATGCGCAGTGACGTGATAATTAACGTGACACACCACAAAATTAGAGTCGAACACGCTGTTATACTGTACAAACTTTTTTGTTGTTGTTGCTCATGGTGTATGGTTACCTGCATACATTTTTTTCTTCAATATTCAATATGTTAGCTGTTGGCTGGTTAGGTGTGGGATATATTTGGCTAATACTTGAATAGCACACCGGCTACACCTTCCTGCAACATATGTAGCTGTTCTTATTTTTACTCTCATTTGCTTTGTGCCCCCTTGAGAAACTCAAATGCCCACTCATTCCACTCATCCTGGAGCCGACCCTGTGTAGGCCTACTACAACTGCAACAAGTAACCTAGACTATTCTACTGTCTGGTAAGCTGCTTATAAAAAACGTTTAGCCCATTGAAATACTAGGGTCACCCATAATTATGCTTCATATTTATCACACTATTGTGTCGTGACCCGACTCCAGATAAGCAGATGAAGGTGGATGGATGTGTGTGTTGAAAATGCATTTAGGGTTTTAATTATGCATATTTGCTTTTGATCCTTTTGTTATTGTTTCCGCTATTGGGGCTGATAAATGCAGGAATGCACTTAGCTCTCTATTCGGAGGAAAGCGACAACACTACCTGTGGGTACCAGTGTTAAAGTGAGCAACTCATAGCAATATTAGTTAGACCTAGGTTCTGCAAAACTATTTTTAAGATATAATGATCTACATACTGTATGTTTACAGCCTCACATTAAAATTCTAACAACATAAGCATGTGCAATGGCAATTTAGAAAAAGTCTGATATGAGGCATATATATACATATCTTCTCCTTGCTGCACTGGGTGGGACATAAACTGCTGTCAATCATTTTAAGGAGTTGAGAAAATGTTATCAAAGTGTCCAGTGGACAAAGCTTGGAAAACATGTTGAACGTGCTATCTCACATACTGACGGAAGACCAGATATTTTGAGCGATTTTTGAATCTGTGTAAAGAAATTGTCTTTTTGTTATTTTAAGTCTGTTGTGCAACCAAATATCCAGATTGAGTCATTTGTTTCCAACAAATGTTGACTAAAGGCCCATTTATGCTTCTGCGTCGAGCTTACGTCTAGCCTACGGCATCAGCTATGGTGTAGCTTCAACAACACGCTTCTGCGTCGGTCGCGTGGACCTGTGCATGTTGATTGTGCATGCGATTGATGCGAAGCGGCAATATACGGAAGTGCTATATCTCATTATACTAGTATTTTAAAAGACCGATTTACGCTGCCTGAACAAGGAAATACCAGAGGGAAATCCACGTATTGGCTCGTGATTGAACGTTAATACAGTTTAAAACGTTTTAAAATAAGCATATTCCAATATTTATTTCTAGTGAATCTCTGTTACACCATGTATCATAGGAAACAACCTGCTGACACAAAATAGTATTTATAAAAGATGCTTTTCACTGTAGGTGAAGGTCAAGCAAGACATACAAAAAAACATTTCTTTCCAGCAAATATATTAATTATACAAGGATTTTCAGGGAGACAAAATTTACAGATTGTCAAAAGAAGGCTGTGCATGTGTGAAGGCTATGGCGTTGTTATAAACATTCAGAATTCCAAAGCACTACTCTGGCATATGGGCTCGGCTTGCATCCACAAGACTGATGCGTCGAATCGACGGATGGGCGGACCAGTAGTTACATTTTCGGAGAGGTGAACATCAGCCGACGCTGTATTCTGACACGTCGGTTACGCCCTATGTGCAGGTGACGCTGTAGCTTTGACAAAGAAGCATAAATAGGCCTTATGGGACACCGGGACCCTTCTAGGATACTTTCAGACTGGGACAACATGTAACAAGATGAGTATAATGAATACAACACAATGCCAAGAGCATTTCAAAACATATGTTTTTCTCTTTGTACATCATGCAGAACATTTTAAGATGTTCAGGCGATACCTCCTGAATTACAAACGAATACACTGGATGTAGAAATCAAATACAAAAAAACAGATGTTGAAAGTTGTGACTGGAAATCTTTCACGAGAGAAGATGCAACTTAAGACAATGGCATTCTTAACACCGTTTTATTATATGCATTCTCCACCAACAAGAAGATTCAATATGAAATAAAGTATAAACATGTTGTGACATATGTCTTGTGTAATTAAATATAAGTTAAGTGTGAATAAAAGCTATAAAAGGTTGATTTTCTATAATTATTTGACTGAGAGGATAATGGTTGATATAGTAAAATATGTCAGCATGCTAGAATTCAGTGAGAAAATAATTGCATTCCCATCTGGTTAGTGTTACAGGAACTCTGGTTAAGCAACAACGTTGACTTAGCCTGACAATTAGCCCCTGCCCCTGATCAGGTTAGTTTCCCAGCATAAGTTGTCATACACTAAATTACCAAAAGTTTTGGGACACCTGCCTTTATATTCACATTAAGGTGGTTGACATCCCATTCTTTATCCGAAGTGTTTAATATGGAGTTGGCCCACTCTTTGCATCTATAACAGCTTGAACTCTTCTAGGTAGGCTATGTACAAGGGTTAGGAGTATGTTCATGGGATTTTTTTGAACATTCTTCTACAAGTATTTTTGTGAGGTCAGGCACATGTTGTATGAGAAGTCCTGGCTTGCAGTCTCTGCTCTAATTCATCCCAACGGTGTTCTATCGGGTTGAGGTCAGGAGTCTGTGCAGGCCAGTCAAGTTCCTCCATACCAAACTCACTCATCCATGTTTTTATGGACCTTGCTTAGTGCACTGGTTGCACAGTCATGTTGGAACAGGAAGGGGCCATCCCCAAACTGTTTTTATAAAGTTGGGAGCAGGAACTTGTACAAAATGTCTTGGTATGCTGAAGCATTAACAGTTCCTTTCACTGGAACTAAGGGGCCAAGCCCAACCCCTGAAAAACAACCCACAACATAATCCCCCCCTTCCACCAAACTTTACACTTGTTACAATGCAGTCACGCAAGTACCGTTCTCCTGGCAACCTCCAAACCCAGACTTGTCCATCAGATTGCCAGACAAAGAAGCTTGATTCGTCACTCCAAAGAATGTCTCCACTGCTCTAGTGTCCAGTGGTGGCGTGCTTTACACCACTGTAACGAACGCTTTACATTGCACTTGGTGATATAAGGCTTGGATGCAGCTGCTCGGCCATAGAAACCCATTCCATGATGCTCTCTATGCATTGTTCTTAAAATAATCTGAAGGCCACACGACGTTTGGAGGTCTGTAGCTATTGACTAAAGAAAGTTGGCAACTTCTGCACACTGGCCCCGCTCTGTGATTTTATGTGGCCTACCACTTTGTGGCGCTTGGCTAGAGTTTCTGTTGTTCCCAATTGCTCTTACTTTATTATAATACCACTAACAGTTGACCGTGGGATATTTAGTAGTGATTAGGGCTGTCACGGTGAAGAAAATGTCCTTGCAGTTGTAGCGGTGGCCAGCCGGTAGCTGTGCGGTGCTAATCCTCCTTCTCCGACACCTCATAGGACGTTCTGGCGATGCAAACAGAGCCCATGGGTTTTTGGCTTGCCTTGTAGGAGCGTCTGCTCTCTGCATGGGAGATCGGAGTTCGATTCCCGGAAAGGGACGGACGATCTCCGTCACACAGTGATTAAGGGTACCCTAATACCACGGCCTGCGGTATTTTCGCCATTTTTTGTTTTGAATGGTCAAGTTCGTTGCGCAGAGCTTCCGAAATAGTGTGATTCTGGGGCATTTATAGACAACGTGATCTCAGTCCGTGGTGGTGAGACAATTGTGCAACATCATAGGCTTTCTACCTGTTTAGTAGGTCTACTGGTAATCAAGTGTAACTTTGTCCGGCAATTGTTGGGCCAAAATATCAAATGGGAAATATGACTAATTCATTCTTAAATTAAGCATATTAAATAAAGCATATTAAATAGCACAAGATCAAAATCCTATGGCACGCCAAGCGTAGCCTACGGTACACCTTGATTTAGTTAGCATGTAGACAGAAAGAAGTGATGGCACAGTTTCAGTTTAACAACCCGAAAGATTAGGGGACAACATATTCCATTTTCTTTCCCAACACGAAATGCAGATAGGTCCCAAAATAATCACTCGAGTGTGTCTGCAATGCACGATGCGCTTTCCAGACTAAGTACACAGCACTTTACTAAACTGTAGTACTGTAGTAAAGTGCTGTAAAGCGTAACGTCTGAGTGTCGTAAATACATACAATCCCAAAGGCTACAACCATGGATGTATTGCCGTAATTGTCCGAATATAAGATGGTGTTTTTTTCTTTAAATGCGTCTTAAAAAGTCACGTCGTCTTATATTTGGGGTCTAGACAAATGGCGTACATTACATCGTTTTTGCACTCATCCACCAACCCTCGCTTAAACAAAGCGTCTCAAAAGTAGGTCAAGTTAAACAACTGAGGAGGAGTTACGATGCTAATTTTAATATCATTGTGATTAATGCAGCACAGTCTTCAAACAACTCTCAAGCAGCCAAGAAATATGGTGTCAATGAATGCAATCTTCTTATATTCAGGGTCGTCCTATATTCAGACCAATACGGTATAAGAAGCTACAATCGGCTAATACGGGGCTGGGGGAATTTGTGCTTGGATAGCGCACACGCCCTAGATCAGACGTCATATTCGATGGGCTAGCCTCATGAAAAAAATAAAATGTTAACATTGCGGTTTGCGGTACCAGCGGTTGCTTTCCACGGCCTGCGGTTGGGTTAGCAACACCGCGGTATTGCAATTTTGCGGTTATCGCGACAGCCCTAGTAGTGAGGAAATTTCACGACTGGATAGCAACCTATCACAGTACCATGCTTGAATTCAGTGAGCTCCTGAAAGTGACCCATTCTTTCACAAATGTTTGTAGAAGCAGTCTGCATGCCTAGGTGCTTGGTTTTATACACCAGTGGCCATGGAAGTGATTGAAACACCTGCATGCAATGATTCGGAGGGGTGTCCCAATTTTTTTGGCAATATAGTGATAGTTACTGAGCTGACTGAGTTTGCTATATGACCAAATCTGTGGAAAATTAAGTCAGACTAACCAAAGAAAGCCTGGCTTATTTGGTAAACTTGTTTTATGGAATAGGCCTCAGCTGCTTCTATGATGCACTGAAAAAGGTCTAAAGTCCATAAAACACCACATGCCAGCCAAAAGGGCCTATGGAAGATCATGGTCATGATCATGCATACTCCGGCATGATGGCCAGCTGCAGAGACCTGCGAGAACTCTGACTTGTTCTCAATCACAGCAAAGCTGCATCCTAGCACCAACTAGCACCAACACACTCTTCAGCATGGTGTGTTCTGCAATGCTGCCATATTTACAAAATCACTGGAATTAGCTTAATCTACTGCTTCAAAGGTCGTGTTTTGTAAGTGTAGGAATTCACTCTTCAAAAACATTTGTTTTCTGACAACTCTGCTCTGGCTGCTGGCTCAAATGAAGAACTACAGGCCAGCATGGACAACTTCAGGGTGACCAACCTGCACACCATCTTTGTGAATAAATAAAAGCTTTCAGAAATTGACAGGTTCACTTGCCTGAGAAGTAATGTCTCATACTATGCAAAAAGATGACATCCTGATTCGGGTGTCTATTTGACTCAGTATGGGAGAGCACTGCCATTAAGCAGTAGACCAAACTGATGGTCTATCAGACTGCTGTATTACTCTTCTGTATGTGTGCAAAGCTAAACAGTCTACCAGCACCATGATGGGACATGCAATTATGGGATGCCTCAGTTGTCTCAGGAAACTGCTGAGGATCAAGTGGCAGGACAGAAACCCTCAGCAAGGCCTTGACTCTAATCCTGTCCTGCACCAGATGAGTGAGTGCAAGGTTGCCCCAAAACGTGCTACAAGGCTACCCTGAAATCCTCTGAGAAGAGCTTTGGACTTGACATGCAAAGCTGGGATCCCCTAGCTCAGACCCAACCTGCCCGGAGAAGGACGTCCAGGAAGGTTGACTCCTCTTTGAGAGCAGGAGAGGCTCCTGCACCATGCTAAAGAGGCAGCAGCACATGTAAGGAAGCACTTCAAAGCCCTGGCCTGTCCAGTCTGCCACGGAGGATTCCGGACTCACATTGGTCAGTTCAGCCATCTGCACACTCCCCAACACCCAACTTAATGAGACATGTCATGGTCATCGTCAGTTAGGTTGGATGAACACTGGTGTGTGTGTGTACAGTAAAAAATAAATAATTGTATTTACATTTTTAAATGCACTGAACCCTCATTAGTTAAACCCCTGTATTTGTTTTATCAGAATTTCCCAAAATGAGATTAGATGAGCAAAAGTAGTATTGTATTATCCCAATCAACGAGAAATAGCAGCCGAACACACAATTACTTATATGCAAAGGTTACAGATTATAGGTTGAACTAATTATATTACCATAAAAAAATTGGCTTGGGCCCTCTGTGTTATTAAAATAACATCTTAATCGTGAATGATAATTATTCCAGGGATTTTTAAAGCCTGACAGGCTTAACTTTGCTGACCTCAGATTTGATTTTAAAGGGCATGTGAATAACCTCTCTAACTGCTGAGCACCCGCTGTATTCACAATTTGTTTGTTTTTTTGTATCAGCTGACTAATTTATTCATTACTGTAATTTTTCCTTGGCACATTAATACCAACCTCCAATCAATCACATAGGAAAGGTTGCTAATGATCACTTCAATGTTATATACTGGAACATACACATGCATTCATATCGATAAAGTTCTTTGGCTATAGTAAAATTGTTTTGTTCGCCATTAATACATCTGATCAAATGTAACGTTATTGCTTGAAATCATCTTCTTTATTCTCATGAATCATTTGCTTTCAAGGCTTCATCTGCAACTATTGTCTGGCTTACGTCTTTTCCTCTTAAGTGAGTGTGTCAGCAGCATGAACTTTACAGGGAGCCAGGGTCAGCTTCTTCAAATATTCTTGTGACAAAATGTGTCACTTGGATAATGGAAGAGGGCCTGTGCATTAATTAACTCCCAGTACAGTGTTCTGCTGGGTAGATACACACACACACACACACGCACACATGCACACTATCACCGTTGGCAGTGTGTGTGCTTTTGAACAGAAAGAGTGAGTGAGTGCATGTGTGTGAAACATGCCAGTGGTTATTTAATGTCATATCCTTGCTCTCTAGTCAGCTGCCCTGTTGTGGTGGCAGATTACATCTGTGCCCACTCGTACAATATCAGTGTGTGTGAACCAAAGACTATAATTGGCAAAAACCCATTAGAGAAAAAGCACCAGATCCACACAGATCTGCCACAGCTGAAACAAATCTCTTCATGGTGTGGGCAGCAAACTATGGCAAAGTATGGGGGAGAGGTAGAGAGTTTATCAGACTCTTCCGTCCATCAGCACTATGTCATATAAGCAACTCTGAGCTGAACACCTGATACATAAACCGCTGTGAGCATGTCAGCACTATCAGGAAGTGCTACTGTAGATTTTCAATGGCTATTGCCACTGTCAAGCCTGTATCCGTTATTCCGTAATGCAGTGCTTTAAAAAAAAAATCTGACTTTCTATTTAATTTAAGACGTAACCGTAGCATACTTATTTAACAGATTTACAAGACCTGCAAACAGCCAGAGTCGTGCCGTTATGTTTCTCAAGGAATTCCTTAGTGTAAGTTTAATGTCAATTTGAGTTATGTAATTGGTCCCGGTGCATGTCATTCAACATACCTCTTTGTTCATGTACAGTAGGTGGATCTGGATGCAGTTAGCCAGGGCTGTGTCCAAGACGTTACACCAATAGGAAGAGCTGCTCCGTGGTGCGCCAACAGGGAATATTACACAGCGACCAAATGCCGGTGGTCTCTTGCCTATTAGTAGGTGACTATTGTTATTGTTATTGCCATGCTAATTTAATGATCTGAGCAGTCAAGATTGTTTTGATAGCAACATATAAGCAAAATAGTTGGTAGCTAGGCTACCATAAGCATTTGCTATGTGAGCGTATAGCATAACAAGAGAAACGGCAGTCGAACTACAACAGAAGCAGAGAAAAAAGCTGCTACGGGAACCGGAACATACTAAACTGCATTTCTCTTGGGTTTTCAGCAGCGACAACGCTGGGGAATAGAATGGTGGCGTATTGTGTTGCTGGGCGGCACGTCGAAGCACGCCAACCTGGCGCTGGTGTAGAAAACAATGGGGGCGGGGCGTCTGTCTTGAGGCGCGTCGGACTCCGCTGGTGTGCGATTGGGCTTGAGAGTGATTGGGCACTCTGGTGAAGGAGGGGCATGCCCTTTCTTTGTATGAAAAAAAAAAAAGAAACAAACATGTTTCTGGTTTCAATCACTACAATAATCGAGAAGTGTGTCCTCTAAGTACAATTTGCTTTTCGGGAGTAATTCCAAACATTGGGCATGGCACACTTGTGTATAGACGAAAACAGGAAACAGTGCAATAGTTTAGGGCTAGCGATTGGATTTGAGGATCTGACACCAGAGGAAATGGAAGATGGAAGGAAAAGCAGGACTTGCCAAAAACCATACATGCCAGACTAGGCCTAGAATAATGTTGTGCTCTCCAGACATTGATTTTTGAAGTTAGGAGGATTGAGGTTGTGTGTTTTAGTAAATAGATGTGTGATTGTGTATGTGTGTGTCTGTTTGGGTTTAGAAAGGAGGACTTTACTAATCAGGCCAGTTGGTAAACACTCAGAGATTGACAGCTGGAGCTGGAGAAATGGAATCGACTTGGCTTAAGGGCTCAAGTTTCCACGTACAATTTGCGGAGTGCAATGGTGTAAATCACAGTTAAACCTCTCTCTCATGTCCTGGCTGACTTTGAAGTGTGTGTGCATCTCTGAGTGTACTGTATGGCGTGTGTGTTTGTGTGTGTATGTGTGAGTATGTGTGTGCGTGAGCGTGTGTATGCGTTCGCACATTTAGAAAAGATGGCAACAGTCCTTTTTTAGGGCATTTGAAATGAGGGCAGTCTGTGTGTGTGCGATGTTGCTTCCTATGAGTCAGCACTGTACACCCAACCTGATTCAATTACCATAAGCAAGCTGGGAAAGTGAGGCCACTCGCTCAGAAATTGAAATTATAAAGCAATGCCGTCAGCTCATTAATTTGTCTGTCTTTCACAGTTCTGATGGCTATAAAAAGGACTGCCCATCAGCAGCCATTTTGAAATACCAGGAAATTGATCTTTCTTTTATGTTTTCCAGACTCATAGCAGAAAAGAAAGGATTACCTGCAAACCCTGTGAAAGTCAATTAAGTTGCAATGTATGTAATGACAAGCAAACACTCACCTTTGTGCTGTAAATAAATGTAAAAATGTTCATGTCAGTTTTGTTAATTTAATCATAATGTAATAATTCACGAAAGTCATGATAGTTTTTATTAACGCAATTGTATTTAAATGTGACATTCATTAATCTAAAAATTGCATATATATATAAGTGATTGGTTTGCCAGTAAGGTTTAAACACCCTTATTGGTCCACTTATTATTAATAATAATAATATTACAATTACACAGTTTGGTTAGGAAGTGAGGTCCTACAATACCACACCAACAGTATTCACCTTACTGTGATTTGGAACATAACCTTTTCCTTTCTGTAATCTTTGGGAAAAACAGAATATGTTTACCCAAAGCTACATATAGTTGAGATGATAATATTGGAACTGATAACACTATATTAATGTTGTCCTGCAAGCAAAGAACTATCTAGCTGCAGTTTTTCGATAGTGACTATTGGCATGGAAGCTTACCAATATAGCCAACTGTATATGCAAGCTCTCTGATGTAAGATTATATAATGTGAAATACTACTTATCTGTATAGTTACTATACATTTTTGATTTAACAGAAAATGTCTCCTGTAAAGAAGTCAATGTGATAGGCTCAGCTGGTAGGTAAGTAGAATAGTAAGATTCAATCATTGCTGAAATGGAATGCTATACCGTGTAATGTGGTTATTTCATACACTGATCAATATGTGTATATAACATTTTTGAATAATTTAATATTTAAGATAGGATGTTATACCACAAACATTAAAGAACACATTGGGCGTCATGTACGTACATTAGCAAGGGCAACGTAAAAGTGAGCTCAGCCAGATCTCAGATAGCGCACGTTGTGCCATCGCATTTTACGTTGGATGTACTAAACTTGCAGCTGATCACGTAATCAGCAGTTGGCACTGCCCTCTAAACTTGGAGTAGATGTGGCAAGTAGTCTATGTTCCAGCTATATCCGCAAAGATGCGGTGCCCGAATGAAATAAAACCAAGAGTCAGAAAAGGCAAACCAGTTTAATGATAAAGAAGTAGACCTATTTATATACTTTATATATATTGTCAAACTTAGAAATAACGGGTGTAATTCTACCCTAAAATAATTATGTCTGGGTGACTACCATAATTTCTCGGCTATTAACCGCTGTCACTACATTGATTTTGCAAACTGTCGGCAGTTATGCGGCTAATACTCTGTCTATGTGGTGCAATCTATACACGGGGTTACATTTTTTCTCTCTCATTATCCTATTTCTCGTTAGCCTATTTTGCGCATTCTCTGTCGTAGGTTGCCCGTATGGTAAATGCTAGTTAAACGTGATTTAAAACATTTATAATTTTATGACAATCCGCCGCGCCACCTGATTCAAATGAATCAGGAATTATCAGGCTTCTAACAACCTTGAATCAAGCGTGTTGGAGCAGGGAGAGATCTAAAACATGCAGGGTTTGGCCCTCCAGGACCGGAGTTGAATAGCCCTGGCCGATACCATTCCATATGGCGTTGATATTATTTGGCTGACTATAGCTGTTTTTTCCTGCTTATTCTCTCATTCATTTTTTGTATGTCATCTTATAAAGACTAGCATCACTTTAGATGCTAGCAATGCTAGCAATTGTCGCTATAGTAGAACAGCAGCAGGTCACAAATAAGTGGCAAGCTATTTAACTGGCCAAATCTAACGTGTTTCACTTTATGTTTATAGGCGAGGCAAGGGTCAAACATGACATGGCACAATGTCCATATTTTAAATGTTTATTTGAGCAGCATGAACGAGAAAATTTTGCATGCTTTTGAATAATTACACAGATAAGTGTACATAATTAAATCCACCCTTCTGTTTCCTCCAACACACACTGGCATGACTAATTATGAAGTCCTAAGCTCCATAAAAGGGCTAAGGGCTTAGAATGAATGGCACCTTCTTATTAATGCATTACACATCATTAATGTGAGACCCTGAGGGCCTCAAGGCTTTGACAGCAGATGGAACAGACAGTAAGATATCTCCATGGACACCATATGCAGTCAACTGACCTGCTATCAAAATTCCTGGTGGTTATTATTATTCGGAAAAGCTACTTTTATAATTATGCTTCTAGCGGGGCTTGGGGTGAAATTAATGTAACTCTACACCTAGAGACAGATATATGAACATCTTAAATCACAAATCAGTAATCTAACTTTATGATGAAGCTCCAAAACAAACACCAGAGGCGTTGTTAGGATTTAGATTTTGGAGGCTTAGCTCAGCATTGCAATCTTTACATTTTCACTTGATAAAATGCATATAAGATGTGAGACCAAAAGATTCCAGTTTTTCCAATGGTGTGCAAGTGGTGTGGGTGATTGCATTTACTTCACCACCACAGACATCTGCCGGCAGAATAATAATAATTCCACAAAAATGTTCAACCGTTTTTAAGTGTTACCTCATTACAACAGGCGTATATTAAGTCAGAAGAGTAGTACATCACATCACCAGAAGCTAGGCATCTTGCTCGAGGAACAGGTAGGTCAACACTGGGGTTCAAACCCACAAATTTCAGTTGGGAGCCTAACATCCAGATCACTAGACCATCCTGCAACTACAGCACAAGCATTTATAAAGATGTGACTCCTTAGCTGGTGCTGTATAGCAGGTAATCCACTTTGTTTGTGTTCCCATTTACAGAGCCCCCCGATGTAGAAACACCATATAATGTTTTTAGCATTCACACAGAATAGCAGCTAGCGTACCGTGAGGAGATATTTGCTAAATTTGACAAAAAAACAATAATTTGCTTCACCCGTATCTGCTCACTGTTTTTGTAACAACATGAAATAGCTCCTTGTTGATGCTAAAAGTTAAAACTGTCTTAGAGTGTAAAGACAGTGGCTGTCATTCTTGAGAACTCAACTCAAATTAAAACAAACTCCCTTAGAAGCTCCGCCCCACACACTGAAACGCATTGCGATGCCTAGGGCATTGTTATTGCGAGCGAGTGGGACACTTTGTGTCCCTATTTATGCGTACTGTACCCTATTTCTTTTTCAGCATGCACAGAGAATGGAAAGATAATGGCATTCAAGGAGATATTTGTTGAATTTGACAGAGTAAGACTCGCAGACTATACCTTTAACACATTTAAAACAGCAACAGAGTAAACGTGATAGGAAATGTGATGTAATGTATGCGGTGCCTCATGTGTGTCAGTATGGTCATGTCATTGCAATACTGTACAGTATAAACCCATTCCAGACATGCTTGTACCAAAGTCCCATACAAGTGTACTAGACACGCATTGGTTACCTGCTGTTATGTGGAATAATGTGCTGTCGGCCAGTCATCTGCTGCGCTGTTCCACAAGGCTGCACAGTGCTGTGCTGATGGAGAGCTCACACTCCGGCTGCAGTGCTGCTGTTTGGCTCGTGGATAATCAGGCATTAGTAATCATTATCACATGGCAAAGCGAGGTCCTCTGCCCTGAGCAGGTAAGACAGGTATTATTAACATCAGTACACAGCCACCATACAGAGAGTTGTATATAGGACTATTCTGGCCTGCTTGTGTGTGGCCAATGAATTGTGTTTATATGTACACTAGTATTGGGTTTCAGTAAGACTATCATCATTTATTCTGCCAGGCAGAGAGACCCCACTCCACCCCCTCAATAGGCTCCTGTTGGAAACTACTGTATTGTGTCTCATATGGCTGCGTAACAACAGTGAAATCTCAGATGGTTCCGTTTCATGGCAATCTGCTAATTGATTTCTTGAAAATGGTCTGATGTACGGGACTGGATTGTTGGAGATGTTTACTACCGCTGGGATTCGTTTTCTGATTAAGAGGCAACTGGATGGAAATGCTCACTCACACCCCTGGCAGATACGCTCAGCATCAGTCCATTATTACGGAAATCTGGGCTGTGCACACCTCAGTGCTTTGTGGGTGATTGATTATCCATGCCCCGGAACACAAACGAGAGGGAGAAACGGATCACATCGGAATGGGACCATACGTTTCTAAGCAATGCCGGCTTCCCTTCAGGCTGCAATTGTCCTGATGATCCAAATAAATGGAAATGGATGATATTTCCATGTCAATGCAGACAGTCTTGGCTAAGCAACTCACTAAAACAAGGCCTCATCTTGGCAAGCTGATCCGCCGGGAGCCACGTGCATTCAAATTCTTTGTGTGAGTATGCACGGTATGTTTTATTAAAGCAGATCAGCCCGTGATGAAAATTAAATTCCCGTTGACAGCAAGCAGCTGTGCTGGAATGCTGCCGTTCCAGTTGACCTTTACCCCACCGCAAGTATGACAGGCAGAGCGTGCGGGCAAGACATCTGGTGAGATATTTTACCCTTGGTTTGCCTCCAAAAATATTGCAGCCCAGTGTCCAAGTCAGAGGAAGGCGCAAAGTGAGACATTATGCTTAGGTTCCTTTCTTTCTTTCTTTCTTTCTCTTTTTCTGTCTCGCCCTCCCAACTGTGTTGTGTCGCCACGCAGAAAGTAAAAACAATTCCCTTTGACATGTCCCTGGTGATTTGGGGCAGAACTTGTAGTTTCACCTCTGGAGTTGTGAAAGGCACAGTCGCAGCCTGTGAAGCCTCATTAGAATTCAGACAGATGGAATTTCTCCCCTTGTTTATTTTAAGTTCTGCCTTTTCATTTATTCCGTTGTTAAAGTGTGCAGGGCGCAAACTGTTGGCTGGCTTCTGGCACAAAGGACACATAAAGATCACCCTTTTTTTCTTCTTTAAATCAATTTTAATTTCATTTCCATATCGAGAAAGGTTATTTGGAAGTTATTCAAACACATACAGTAACAGACGGTGTGACAGCTAGCCGGCCGCTACCATTTTCCGGCATCATTTATCTATATGAGGATTGGAGGAGCTCATCTAAAAATAATATAATATTACAATTAACAAATGCAGAGACAGAATCAATCAGCCATTTTACTTTTGCTTCAGGAATAAACATCAGCTTCTCATTTCAGACTATTTAAATTAGTTTAGCATTAGTCATCCCAATGTTAGCCTGATAATTGCTTTTAAAACTCTGAGCTTTTTATGGAACATTAATCAGGAATCCCTCAAGGTTGATGATACTCATTCTTTTGACAGGCTTTCTGATTTGGTTACATGCTCCATATTATAGAAACACTTCAGGCTTCAGCTTAAAGGGATGTTCCTCAAATTGTATTTGGAACTCCCCTTGTGATTGAAAAATGTTGTGTTGGAAAATCATGATTGTTTTGGGTTGAAACTGTTATTTCACACCCTATTTTGCATTCACTCTATTTGGCAAATTGTAGTTATTATTGCTCAATTTGTGCATGGAATTTCCTTTGTTGCCGACCACTGTTCACATAACTTTGTATTTAAGCTCCAGTGTTGAGTGGATGGCACGCCTCTCCAGTATGTCTCCTCTTCAAGTTCACTAGTAGAACTGACATGACATATTTTGTAATATTATTTGACTAAGTAAGCACACTCTAGACAATTAAGTCAAGGTGTATGACCACGTACTTGGTATTATTCTAACCAATTTGAAAGTGGCGATTCCAGGCACTTGGAATCTCACGGAAACTCACTTGATCAAAATTGACTTTAGAGCAAAAAACGACATATGGATTACCGTTTCTGTCAGATCCATAGAACTATGTTTAAGAACATAACGTGTGCAGTGTTTTTCTCAGAAATACCCAACAGTAGTATAAAACTGGTAGTAACTAGTATAAGTCCTGGTTGAGAAGGCAGAGTATTAATGGTTTATTAATTTTGTAGCGTGAGCTACTGGTAGTGAGTGAGTGAGTTGGAAAGAAAGTTTAGTTTACTTTTACATCATTAAGGTGTGCAATCAACTGTTAATGATCGTACTGTGCCCATAATACTACTAAGTTGTCCTCCATGTAGACCATGCTGCCCACCTGACTCAGGAGATATACGTTCCAGTCAGCTCACTTCTCATTGGCTATTGTGGGATTCTGTTCGGGTTTCCTTTCACAATACAGGAGCCAGTCGGCAACGATATTATTCTGCCTGTAAACCACTCACAGGAACAGGATCATTTGGGCAGATAATCGCTTGGTCTGTGATGAAACACATCAACACTGGTGTTAATATTGACAACATTTCTGTTTTTATAAAAATCTGCATGTCATGGGCTCAAAATGGATCTACATGTCATAACCGTTAAATATCACCCCAGGACTTGGCTGATTTACAACGGTGCACACCATCCACTCTAGGGATGTTCCCAGCGACTAATTTCCTGTCGGTTAAATTTAAAAATGTCAAGAGTAGACTAGTCGACTAGTCTAAAAAGACAAAAACACTCAGAAAACCATCCGAATTGATCACAATCAGGCATGTGCATGTTGCTGGTCTCTCCCTACCTGCAGTCGTCAATTGGCTATTTCGCCTCAGTGGGTGGAGATCAAGTTTAAGCTTTCCCTTTCTCCTCATTAAAAAAAATAAACGATCAGATGGTGAACTTTTATTTTTGACGATATTAAATGCAGATGTACTGTAAGGTTGAATCAAAAACAGACATGTTGTGAATCCAGATTTGTTTGATATCTGTTTCCCTTGGATAATGCCTGATGCTGCGCTGCAAATATAAACTCTGAGTCGTCTTCTGCTACCGTAGAGTTGCCCCCAGTCCCTCGCTACCAGGAACGCCTGGAATATCAAGCGCTACTGTAACGCCCGAGGTGGCGGGGCCGAGCGCCCGCCTCTCTCCGTCTTCCTCCCCGGCGTTCTGACCTCAGACCCGATACCTGCTCATCTCCTGCCACGCCTGCCACACGTGCAAAAGAGCGCAATCCCTGTCACCTGCTGCCCATCAGGGCTATATCTGTTGTCTTGTTCGTCTTGTCAGTGTCCGTGATTGTCGTTATTATCTGTTTGTCTCCTGTGACGGAGTTCGCACGAGCTTTCATTAAAGCATTACGAGCACTACTGCTCTTTATTAGCATTCTCTACCTGAGCTTCCTTGGTCTGCGCCTACACTCACCTCATCCCCGACAAGTCGTCACAGCTACCAACTCCATTCGCAGTGTCAACAGATTGTTTTTCGTGTTTCGTGAGGCAGGAAATACTGACTGAACTACTTATACAAAAATAATACAATGAAAAATAATAAGTTTAACTGACTAGTATTTATGGTGCCGACTAGCGATGGTCCCAGCGATTAATCGTTTAACCAACTAATCGCGCACATCCCATGTCCACTCATACCTCATCAAATTCAAATGGTAACATTATTTATGGGGGTCCTCCTCTCAGCTTCCAACGTGCTCTGTGTGCGGTGAAAGTGAAAGCATTGACTAGTGTGCCCGCGATCAGCTCCGGAGGCCGCGTTGGAGCCGGAACGTGTTGCACATGCTCCGCACATGCGCCCAGTGGAATGCCGGGGTAACAGTAATGGGAAAAATTGGAAAACTGCAGGATGTAGCTACCAGATGGTTTCAGTTTATCATTTAAGTCTATAAAAACATTTTTAATAAAACATTTAGCCTATCGCTGAGTGTGATAACATCCACGACATCTTGCCTGTCTAAAACAATAGGCATACTTCAATAGTAATTAGTTATTATATAATATATATTATATATAATATTATTATTATTATTATAGTTATGATAGTTAATCTTATGTTAAGATAAAAAGTGGTAACTTATTTTAGATGAATGAAGAGCTGTGGTCTCAAGGTCTTAGATGCCTCAAGGGGCGGTAACCCTCGAACACCATGGTGGACACCATTGGTCAGGGAAGCCGTCCGACTGAAGAAAGAGGCCTTTTGGGATATGTTGTCCCGGAAGACTCTGGAGGCGGTTGCAAGGTACCGATGGGCCCGAAGGGCTGCAGCATCTGCCGTAGCAGAAGCAAAACAGCAGGTGTGGGAGAAACCATAGAGAAAGACTTTCAGTCGGCACCAAAGTGTTTCTGGAAACCGTCCGCCACCTTAGGAGGGGGAAGCGGGGAACCATCCAAGCTATGTACAGCAAGGATGGGACACTGTTGACCTTAACTGAGGAGGTTATTGGGCGGTGGAAGGAACACTTCGAAAAACTCCTGAATCCGACTGACACGCTCTCTGTGATCGAGACAGAGTTGGAGGCTGATAGGGGATCATCATCAATTTCCCTGGGGGAGGTCACTGAGGTTGTCAAACTGTGGCAAAGCCCCGGGGGTTGATGAGATTCGTCCAGAAATGCTAAAAGCTTTGGATGTGGAGGGGATGTCTTGGATG
>JAODOY010026133.1:0-23443 GCA_025399855.1 Forbesichthys papilliferus | reverse complement strand
CAGGTGTGTTGGAGCAGGGAGACATCTAAAACATGCAGGGCTGCGGCTCTCCAGGACCAGGGTTCCCTACCCCTGTACTATACTCTTAAAACAAAACAGGGGTGTCTCTGGCTCTCTGCACCAGCTGTTTGGGATGGGTGGGTGTTTTGTTAGCTAGCAATTAGCTGTAGCAGTGTTGCCTTGAAGGTTAAACAGGTGAGACTGACCTGTGAAGAGTTCGAATCATGGAATATCGGTGTGTTGCCATTCAACAAAATGTTACCAGATGTGGTATTACAT
This sequence comes from Forbesichthys papilliferus, assembly GCA_025399855.1. NCBI lineage: Eukaryota > Metazoa > Chordata > Actinopteri > Percopsiformes > Amblyopsidae > Forbesichthys > Forbesichthys papilliferus. The sequence goes on along the minus strand of JAODOY010026133.1, from coordinate 23,164 downwards.
TTTGAGATGTCTCACATGAATGTGGTCTGAATGCTTTACATAATTTTGTCAGATTTCACTCTGGTGGCCTGTTTTTCCGTCGTGAAAATGGCGAAATGTTGACCTCTGACTTCAAATGGGAACCCTGAATTAAACTAGAAGCCGTTAACGAGCCTCACTTCTTGTCCCCTTTTCCAGTCCACAGTGATGGTACTCCGAAACATGGTGGGACCAGAGGACATCGACGACGACCTGGAGGGTGAGGTCACCGAGGAGTGCGGCAAGTTTGGCGCCGTCAACCGGGTCATCATCTACCAGGAGAAGCAGGGTGAGGAGGAGGACGCAGACATCATCGTGAAGATCTTCGTGGAGTTCTCCATGGCCTCTGAGATGAACAAAGCCATCCAGGCCCTGAACGACCGCTGGTTCGGGGGTCGCAAGGTGGTGGCGGAGGTGTACGACCAAGACCGCTTCAATGGCAGCGACCTCTCCGCATAGACTGTGTACGACTTCGGCAGAAGTGTATCCCGCGGTGACCAAAACTCGCATGGAGCTACAGATCCAGGCCTCGTAATTTTTCTTTTTTCTTTTTTGAGTTTATTTAAAGTCCTATTTGGGGGGGAAAATATTGATCCTCAGCTTTTGATTTGTATGTGAAATCCTTTCCTTTTGTATTATTTTGATTTGTTTGATTTTTTTATATATATATATAATCACTGTAGAGAAACAGTTCCACATTTGCGTATGCCCCACCATTTTTAAATGGTTTATTTGTACTACTGTTCCTGTTAATACACAAACTATTGAAGTGAATTTCATATGGACAGTTGAGTGAAATTGGGTGAATGAAGAACTTTGTTGAAAATGTTGTGTATTTCTAAACATGATTCACGGTTCTTATTGTTGAGCTTGGGCAAAGTATTGGATAACTCGGTTTAGAAACTCAATAAAATGCCTTTGTTGACCTGAACTGGGTTTGTGCCCATTTTTGAAATGGCGTAGTTTGTGTGAAACGATTTTAATGCATTCAGGTCTATTGTTAATGAGTAACAATTGCTGGGTGGTACTTTGAAAAATTTACTTATTTATATATCTTGTATTTTAGCTTTTAGTTTATTTTAATGTAGTCTACCTAGTAAACACATCTATCACCTTACACACTGCTCACTTCAGACATCAATTTTTGCTAATATTTCAGGTGTTTTTGTTTGTTATCCGGTTAACCTAATATTTTCAGATTAAAACATTCCTAAACTGCATGTATTTAACAATATATATGCAGCTACACATCCGTGGTAGAAACCATAGTTTCATGGTTGAAAGTTGCTGAAGAACCGCTAGGTGGGGCGAAACAGTCACAGGCCTTTACAAACGGAGCAGCTACGGTACACATACTATTGGTGCAAGTCCAGCCCTTCTTGCCCAGCCCCCCACACGCCTATCCAACCCGGGAAGGGGAGTGCAACGTTGCGGTTGCTGCTGAAGCTAGCTCCGCTGTTATTTTACGTACATAACACTCAAATAGTCAATCGACGATCTCATTGGGGTTTTCGGTATGTGACTACTAGACATGTTTGGCCCCTAGCAAGCGCCGGGGGTGTATATCTAAACGCTCGTTCGCAATACTGGCTACGCTTAGCTAGGCACAAAGGCGTAAGCGAAAGAGCTTGCTAAGCTAATAGCTAGCGCTAACTAGCCTACTAGCAACACAGCAGCCGGCGAGGACGACTTCACCCTGCGCAGCTAGAAACAGGTCGCTGCAAAGACCCATCACGAAACGTATTGTGGTAGCTATTATTTTAGCATATATAGTTTTGATGTCGCAGCAGTTACCTAAAATGACGAAGCAACAGTTGGCCTACGTTCATACCGTATAGCTGTGCCGCTGGATGTTTTCTTTTAGATAGCCCGAGCATTGATCTGATAGGGATAAGGGATAGTGATAGCAAAGCAGGCTAATGTTACTTGGTGGGAAGTGAGTGGAAGTGAGGAAACACTTTGAAGTAAGTGGGGTTACTTTGCTTTACTTGTGATTATTATAATTGCGGATTGGATGACGAGAGAACCAGTAACTCTGCCTGCAGGTGCAGTTAACTCAAAATTGGAATTATAAGTGATCGTGGGGATTAATTGCGTTTAACTGGACATCGGCCTCCTATTCTGGATCGCCGTGGGAGCAGGAGTACCTCGACAAGCCACTGCCTCATTCAGTTGTGATCCCCTCATCGTCTCCCACATCCCCAGCCACCAGTATCTATCTCTCTATCCTCCGATGCGGAGATTTGAGTAGCACCGGCGACCAGATCCTCACGGCGGCCGGACATGTTGAAGTGTATCCCTTTGTGGCGCTGTAACCGCCACGTCGAGTCGGTCGACAAGAGGCATTGTAATTTACAGAATGTCCCCGACGAGATATTCCGTTATAGCCGCAGCTTGGAGGAGCTTCTGCTCGATGCCAACCAACTGAAAGAACTACCCAAGGTAGGCACAGAGAAAAGTACTCGTTGGTCGTCTTCATCACCAATGTGAGGTTAGATATTATATCAGTAATGACTTAACCACATAATCAGTCTGAATTACCATGTTCTTGCATTATTCATTGCATTTCCTCTGTGCAAATACATGATTATGTGATCTATCATGCTGTCAGTTTTCAGGGAAACTCAAAACACATTGGTGACAGAAAATTATATAGAACAGTGTTTTAAAATGATGGTTGCATTATTTGTGAGGTTGGTTGAGTGTGAGATGGCCCTCATCATGTTGCCTATAGTAACTGCATTAAGTGGAAGCCATGCGTGGAATGACTATTTCATTGTCCACACATACTTTGCAATATAACAATAGCCCTGTTTACATGCAGTAAGTATATTTTTAGGAGAGATGGTTTGTTATTTTGCCCTATCTCCCAAGAGATGTTTAAGCAAAACACTGGCCAAGGCATTGTTCTGTCATGGAACAAAGCTTTGACTGGTCTGTGACAGAGTTGGAACTACAAAGCAAATTATCGAAAACAACATATTTGTTGCAAGCATCAAACTCCAGTAAGCATGAAACTGAATGGGAGGAAATTCAAACTGCAGATTGAATCTACCAGCGACGTTGTATAGCCACAGTGTTCAGCCCACATTTGGTTCATAATAATCATGTAATGCATGCATATTGTCTGTAGTGGCATTTGCATATTAACTTGTTAACAGGCTTGCTAAACACTTTGTTTGGGCTTAAGAAACTTCACAAGAACTTTGTTTGTATTGTTCAGGCTAATTGGCCTGTCTGCTTGTGTAACGGCAACTAGTCGTCTTAGTCAGAGATCCACACAGTTTCTGGTGTCAGGCACCTGTAAAGCTGACTGAAGAACTCACTGCAGTGCACACCACTGAACAACACTTCAGCCCCACGTGCCGGGCAGGCGTTAACCCCGGGACATGGATGCGCAATGACACAGCCACTGCTGACCGTGTGGCGTGAAGACATATGGTCCCTGGTACCAGGGCAGATGAAACGGGGGCTATACAGCTACACAGGCCGGGTTGACCAAAGGGATGGCATTCCCTTTACTTAAAGGTGCAGTCAGTCATTGTGGAGGATTGTGTTGAACTTTGATCAAAACAAAAGCAGCCGTCCCTCGATTCGATGCCACAGGGTGCTCCTTCCGAAGCTCTCAAGCCCAGGGGACTGCTCCACTTTGTTTGTGTTCCCGTTTGCAGAGCCAGGATTGTGTAGTCAACAACCTGGATATCATTTTCAGCACGCATGGAGAACGAGCAGCTGGAGGCCCGGGCCTTATCTTCTAATAGCTGACTGTCTTAAGCAGCATATTTTGCATGGCGTTGGGTTCTTTGTTCCCCCCCCCCCCCCCCAGTTTGCTCTACTTCTATTAATGCCATTAGCGCTCATGACCACGTAGGGCAATTTCACCACATAATGTTCGCTACCACTTTGGTTTTGTTAATGAGCCTGTCACAAGAGCTGTATGGGGCATCGTCGTGGCGTAGATATGACAATAACTGTGCATTTACACATTGTAATTCCTATTAATAGCTGTTTTTGTGTTGTGTGTGTGGGGGTGCGATGTGGAATAAGGCCACGCACAGAGGAACACTGAAAGCTTTAAAACCAAAGGAACTGCTGCGCTTTGGTCAGCGTCAAACACTTCCCCATACTGACAGTTTCAATAGGACTCAAAGGACAAAAGACCATTTTGACAATGCTGTGTAGCCTAAGGGATTCAAGGGGGTTAACACGTTGAACAGATGGAGATTTAGATGTCTTTACAGTTCCCTTAGATCAACATGTTCCCTCCCCCTTCCCTCAATGTGGAAACCATAGATTTGGCTAGTGTACATATGCTGTAGTATTATGTTCACAGGCCTTTAATATCGGTTGGGAATCAATGATTTACGATAAGATATTTCTTCATATCTTATCAAATAAGGAAGGTAATTTTACTTCCAGGCATTTATCTCCAGCTAGCTTCTGCCACCTGAACAGATTGATGATAGGAATGATATGTCATTATCTGCTCACCTGCAAAATAACAACAAACCAACCATTACAAAACAGCCCATTGAGTTGCAATGAACTAACATATTTTGCCCAAGCCTCTTTTTTTTTATTCAGGCACTGTAGTATTATGATTAGGCTAGGTCAATAGTGAAAACAATGTGACTTGTCTGTAGTGCTGAGAGCAACTGGTCAGGAATTCCCCTTATGCCTGTGTAGTCGGTGTTCTTTAACAGCTGTTAAAGTTTCACATTGCACAATACCTAAGCTCTGATATAGTAGGTGTACTTCTAAATGCCCTCTTTGTTTCTCTGCTAGGCATGGTTCCTTGTCTCAGTGCATTTATTCAGTAGAAGTGCCACTCACCCTAAATAAATAATCAAAACATTTGACTATATTGTCTCCAGTTATAGCTAATATTTCAATTTAGTCCCTTTCAGCCAATGATGGAAGATATCCTTGTGCTGATGTTGACGGGGTGTAGGAACGCTAGGCCCTGTCCTGGTCCTAGTCAATAAAGGTTTCACACAGTATTTGTTGCTGCTGCACGCACGCATGACGGCAAATAGGATGATGAGCTCACCTTTAGCCTTGCCTAACATGTACACTTGCAGCTAAGCTCACATCCCAGGACGGGTTACAGAGCAGCCCATTCACCCGCCCCGCTACCCCTCCCTTCCACATATCCAGTGTCGCGGCTCTTTCTGTTACGCTCTGCAACCCCTGAAACGGCTTTTATTTGGGGCTGTGGTTGGGAACGCACCAGGGATCAAAGTTGTAAGCCAGTTACGCTTTAAAATATTTAAAACAGATAAAGTTTCTTGTGATTCATTTTCATACAATTCTTTGTGTACACCTGAACATGACGTCTTTCACATTGAAATATGTTTTAAATTGCGCGTGGTAGATGAGTACCTGGCTCTACTCCATAGCAATATAAGATGAAATGCTTAACGGGGTGATAACAATTTGTTGCACACATTGTAGTGGCAATGTGACCTGAGGTTAATGACCTAATCTTGGAAAGCCCTTTTTAGTACAAGCAGCAAGCCTATATTATCGCTCACAACATTTCCTCCTCCAGTGTTTAATATACATCAGATGTGGAAGATGAACCTGCTGGGTGTGTTTCTGCTGGATACATTGTTGTATTTCCAAAAAACAGGTTTTGTGTGCATGTCACGCCCTTTTGTGTGTTATTACCTAACAGGATTTTCTGTGTATATTTGGTATCCTACAGTCCACACTCACCCTCCCTAAAACACACACACCACGCACTCAAATCCCATTTGTTGGTGGGCTGTCGCACTTTTATTGCCTTTGATTATTTACTTTATTGCATGTTTTCTAACCAAGGATTCCAGCATCCAGCTTTAAAGTGTGGCGAGCACCAGAGTCAGAGTCTAATCTGGTTTGTGGCTTTTTAAAACTGCTAGTTATCAGTGTAACATCATTTTTATAATAGTGCTGCTGTTTATTTTTTTGAAAGGAAACAGGAAGTACACATGATCTGCTGTCTCCTTTCATAAGTGCTCTGTGTGTTGTGCGTTACTGTGAATGAGGCTCGGGGGCAGATTAGGGTTTCATCCGTCCATGAAAATGGTCATCACCCCCCACAAACCAACTTTCCACCCTCTCTTATGTACGCCTTTGGGAGCTGCTCTCCTGCCGTCCCGCCTCTTTCAGAGCACACATGCGCTGATAACAAGCTGCTCTCTGTCCAGTCTCTTGTGCAAATTCAGCCTTGGGCCAAAACAAATCTCCTTAACACTGTTTCCATGAATTTGGAAAAGCTTAGTCATTCTCTTTAGATTTGTGCATTTCTGGTTACATCTTTGCGTTGCGTTTGCGTTTGCATGGGAGTTTGAGAAGCTGGTTTATTTCAAGATTGTCTGTGCCTGGTTTAGGCAGATCACCCCAAAACTTCAGTGTACGCTGAGAAGATCTGTTTTAATAATCTAGGACACCCACCCTTCTGACTGTCCTTTCTCTAAATATGTAGGTTGGTGTGTCCCCCAGTAAGGCCCAGGTATCTGCTCCCATGTGGCAGGCTGCAGTAGGGTCTGTCCGATGATAAATTACACCTGCCTGCCACCACTCTCTTGTGGTTTAAACCACATTTATTTCCACATTCAGAAATAAACAATTCTTTCATTTTGTTGAAGTGTGTGTGTGTGTCTGCGCCCCTGTGTGTATAAAGTTATTTTTTAATAGAGCCTCTCTACCCCAGCCCAGACTGATTGCAGTCACTTTCATAACGAAGAATTAAAGAAAACAGCCCCTGTCAACAGCCTGTCATGTCCTGTGAAACCTTCCAGAGGAAGGATGAAGGGAGTAGATGTTAAAGGTGGAGTCAGCATTGCTGGATAAAACATTGTTGCTATAAATAATAAAAAGTCTTCTTTCGCTGCCATAAAGTGCTCCCTCTGAAGCTCCAGCCCCTGCCTATTTGGGCACACAGGCTACCCGTACACAAGCTCAGGCGTCTGGACTGGAAAGCAGCGTTGGTAGGGATTAAAGCGGTTCAGCTAACAGCTTAGCTAACTGCTAACAACACCCACAGCGCCTCAGCTAACAGTTTAGCTAACCGCTAACACCCTCAATTCCTCAGCTAACAATTTAGCTAACCGCTAACAAGACTCTCAGCACTTCAGCTAACAGCTTAGCTAACTGCTGACAACACCCTCAGCGCATCAGCTAACATTTTGGCTAACCGCTAACAACACCCTCAGCGCTTCAGCTAACAGCTTAGCTAACTGCTGACAACACCCTCAGCGCTTCAGCTAACAGCTAAACTAACTGCTAACAACACCCTCAACGCCTCAGCTAATAGTTTAGCTAACTGCTAACAACACCCTCAACGCCTCAGCTAATAGTTTAGCTAACTGCCAACACCCTCAAAGCCTCAGCCTACAGTCCTACAATCCTACAGCTAAGCCCAATAAAGCCTCAGCCAACTGTTTAGCTAACTGCTAACCACTAACCACAATGGAACCTCAGCTAATCCTTAGCTAATGGCTAATCGCCCCTGGAGCTTCAGCTAATGGCTAACTTTCCCCACTGAGCCACGCCCTGGGGAGACAACAGCTCTGTACAACCTTCTGGTTCTTTGAGTGTGTGTGTGTTCCCTACACAAACATAATTGCACATGTTCATCTCCTCTTAGACGCTGCTCTGCCATGCCCTCTGGCTACCGCACTCACAAAGCCCAGAGCGCTGTGAATTATTGATGACTGCAGCCGTGGCACCTGTTGCCGGCAGGAGAGTGATTGTGACTGTGAAGTGACTGCTGGGTTGTCACGCTAACCAAACATTGATGAAGATGTTGTTTCCGTACTGATACAAAGTCATGTATATCTTTGTCGGGTGTTTTTTCGATACTGGTCCTAAAACTATTCTAGCCTGTTGGCAGCGGGGCAGGGTACATTCATTCTGTAGAATGCTTGCTAACTTTTGAACGCAAATCAAAACAAAACACCTCTCCCTTCAATGCCGTAGGGTGTACCCTCAGAAGCTCTGCGCCCCACACATTGGAAATGCATTGCGAAGGCTAGGGCATTGTTGTGTGAGTGGTGTTTGCCATTTTGTTTGTGTTCCTACTATACCTGTTTCGTTAAAGGAAGGTCGTGGCACACAAATATGTGCTTATTCCAACACCCCCGCCCCCCGCCCCTGGCCATCCACAGCAGCAGCGGCAGGCTAATATGCTTTGTGTAAATTGGACACCAAGACAGTCAAAGCGGTTCACATTCACACCAGTCAACATCAGAGTAGTGTTTACTGGCCGAATATGTTTTACAGTCAACATGGGCAGACCAATTGTTGGTTTGTGTCTGTCAAATTGGTAGTGTTGTCCACAACTTTAATGATGTGGTCTGCTAGCGTTAAGCACGGTAAGTAGCCTGCTAACATGAGCTCAGTACTTACGGCCGCTTATGCAATGTCGTGAAAAACGACAAGCTCAGGTTTTTTTTTACCTGTGCGGTCTGACGGGGCTAAATCGAGCCGTGGCATTTATTTAGGTGCGGGAGACGGAATGTGGCATTTTTTTGATGTTGCTGGAGTGAGCTGGGATGTTTAAGTGTGTCCCCGGCCGGCGCCAGTGGTCCTTTTGAGGCCCGTTGAGACTACTCAGTCAAGGCACCGATGTCCCTCCGGCAGCGTGCGTGGATGGGGGTCATGGCACTGAATAAATCCCACCACAAACAAAAGATGGCCTTTTATCTGCTGGTCGCATATCGTACAGTTCAGTGAAAGGCGTCCATTTCCCCGTGAAACCCGATAGCACTACGCCCGCCCGGAGGTCTGTTTGCTGTTGCCATGCCGATGCCTCAACGAGGGCCCTCACCTGCCCTGACCTTCACACGACTATGGTCTGTCCTGCCAAGCCACCGATGCCCCGTTACTGTGTTTACACTACTGCTGTATATTTGCAGCACAGTTTTTCTTCCTGCGCTGCAAACCAACAGGCAAAAACCGTTAATGTTTCTTTTCACCGCCTTTTCCAAGTGCCTTACTCACGGGCGGCTCCATCTTTGGCAGAGCGCTTCTTAAATCAGCCCCCTCCCCACCCCACCCAGGTCAGAGATCTGAACTGACGACGACCGCATGAATGCCACTTAACGTCTGTGGCTCTTTTTGAATGCTCAGCGGCCTGTCAGTCAGCGCTGGAGAGTCTCTGACCACTTCATAGCTAGTTCATTGGCAGGGAACAAAGCGAGACTGACCCCCCCCCCTTTTAACCCCCCAACCCCTCCCCTATCTGAGAATGACCCTTCTGTCCCACTCCCAGCTTCAGAGAGGGAGCACACAAAGCGCAAGGTTGTTGTTCAGCGTGGCTGCGCCGGAGACGAGCCTTGTTGACGGCCATGTTTTTCTTGTTGATTCCTTTTTATCTTCTAACTTTTTATTTTTTTTATTTTTTTGTTTTGTGAGTGTTTAGGCTTACAGGAAGCAGGAATAATCAAGTGAGCTGTGGAATGCCCTGTTTTCCAGAGTCCCTTGTCAACACACGAGCTCTTGAAGGCGAGGCAGGGGTGAATTAAGAGCCCCGTGTCTGGGAGAGAGATTGCCTCATGTGTAGCCTAACTGTAATCAGTCGCTGTAATGTTGCCTGGCTGCTTCTCAGCACCACGTTTCCTTCTGCTCCTGATATCCCCTGTCACACACGACACCGCACAAGCTCACTGGGAGTCTGAGAAGGGACAGTTGTCTGTTGCCCAGTAAGCCCAGTAAGCCCCGACACGGAAGCATGCAGGAAGAAAGCATCCACGTTTACTGTTTTGGTGACGAGCTCTCCACCGCTTGAAATTCTCCGTACCTGAATCCCAATCTCTCCCAGTAATCCAGGATCATCCTTTCCAAGTCTGTTGTTGAGCAGACAGGACCTATGGTATCTCTTCCCGCATGTGATGCCTCGTTTCACCTGTGGGGAGGGGGGGGGGGGGGGGGTCATGGCCGGCTGGCCGGCCCCTCAGTGGCCAAACACAATGGTAAGCCTGCTGAGTTGTGCCACGTGAGCGGTCCTGGACTTCTAAAGAGTGCGCGTGCGTGCGTGTGTGTGTGTGCGTGCGTGCGCAATGGAGAAGCAGAACAGGGGCTTGGAAGAGCTGCTCTGCACCATGCATGCGTCATAACACGTGTGTGTGCGCGTGATAACACGTCATAACACATACAGTGTTAAAGGACAAAAGGTAACTAACAAGGCCTGTCACATTGTACAGCCATTCGAGGACTCATGCGTGTCCAGGCTTTTGTTAGTGTGTGAGTGTGTGTGTGTGTGTGTGTGTGTGTGTGTGTGTGTGTGTGGGTGAGTGAGTGGGTGGGCCGCAAACAAGAAGAGAGCAGTTCTCTTTGCCCCCCCTCCCACCCCCTATATCTATTCATCTCTTTCTCTGTGAATGTCCCAAGCCTCGATCCCGGCCCTCCATATCTCCCGTATCAGCCCAGACGTGCTGATTGACGCTGCAGGCTGCGATTTCTCGGTGAAAGGTCAGTCACTTTAGTCGGAGCGATTGTCCCGTCTGGTGCACAGTGCGCACGATCTGCGTGCGCTCCGTTTGGTGTCTTCCTCTCCCACAGACCCGCCCTCTAAGTAGACGCCCTCCACAGTCTCGACACTGTGGAGGAGAAAATATTGTGTGGTGTGACGCGTTGGCATACGCAGCTGCTGTGACTTGAACGTGTGTGTGTGTGTGTGTGAGAGAGCTACTATGGCACGATGTGTGTTTAACTCTCAGCACATGATGGCTGAGGAAATGCAGGCATGCCAGGAATCTCCACGGGGAGCATACCTTGCCCTCTGGAGGCAGCCATGACACAATGTCAACCCCCACAGACACACACACCCCATCACCTCTGCCACTCATCCACAGCATTCCTATGGGCGACGCCCACACAGGGACCCAGTACCTAACATCACGAGCAGAAGAAGCAGCCCTGGCGACACCCGAGGTTGACTGCTAATCAAACTCTACTTCAATCTTCTCTTAATTAACACTGTATTCTAATTAAGCCATATCCTGGCTCTCTGGGGCTTCTCCTGAGCACCAGTGGCAGTGTTGAAGACGTTCAGTAGGAAGACCTGCGAGGCCCCTTTGACGAGGAGCAAGTGGGCCGGTGACCTGATTAACACATACTGTAGCACGAAATGCCCCCACAATTGGGGACGACGTCCGGTGTGACTGCACTGCTCATGGGTCAAGGTAAAAGGCAGATAAGGGTGCTTTTACGGTCAGAGAGAGAGAGAGAGAGAGAGACAGAGACAGAGCTGTCACATCTGCCTCAGCACCTCCTCCTGACTGGTGTAAATGTATTAATTGTTAACTTATGTTGGACATTTACATGCCACAGGCGCATACTTCTATGTAAACTACAAAAACGTCTTGCTCCTCCCATGTAAATGTGTATTGATTTTCCTACCTGGGTTCCTCTCATACTATATATTATTATTTACTCATTAGGGATGCACCGATAGATTGGCAGGAGACCAAAATCGGATGATCAAGTATATAAGTATAAAATTGGTACCAGTTGATTTTGCGGACTAAAAATCGGCAAAAAAAGACAGGTGAACACACACACACACACACACACACACAGGTGGCACTTACCAGAGCGGATACATGGAGCCAGTGCCTGCTTGCCTGTGTCTTCCTGCTGGCTTAACGTGTGTGTGTGTGTGTGCGTGCACGTGTGTGTGTGTGTGTGTGTGTGTGTTGGTGCGTGCTGCCGCTGATCCTTCTGGAGCCGTGTGGGAGGGGCCCCCTGCGGCCCTGTAATTAGCCCGTCTCGGTGGTGCCAACCCAACACCGTGCCGTGGGCTGGTGTGTTGCTTTCCAAGATGGTGGCTGACTATTGTCCTATGGGGTGTGTTTCTTCTCTCTTTTTTGTTTTGTTTTTATAAGGTGGAGTTGGCGAGTGTAAGCTGATACACCTTTTTGTCAATTGCAGCGAGTATCGTCTCGCGGTCTGCCTGCCGCGAGAGGTGCTCTCGGCGATGGTGGACCAATCTTGTTGATATTTAAGATAGATTAAAGCAACAAAACCCCTCCCTTTATAAACTGGAATAGTGTTGTGTGGTGCGGTTTGTGTAGCAACACCAGAGCATTTTCTTTTCAGTGCACAGCTACTAGAGATATTAGCTGCGTACAATCGCTGACTCACTCTTTAACAAATCTACTGAGACACGGCTGGCACTGTGCTTGTGCAGTTTGTTTCCAGTGAGGGGTTTCCGTTTCCGAGACGGCCTATTCACTAATATGGACTAATGACCAGCCTATTGGCTGCGCTTAATGCATTACTCTGCTGCATGCAGACGTACATGTGCTCTCCAGCGTTGCCCTGTTGACTCCCAGTTGGAAACAGATTGCACTAGAGTAGAGGTCCTCTTTGTTTTTTGTTTTTATAAAATAGGCTTACTGGGGCAACAGTGGCGCAGTTTAGAGGTGATCCAAAAGTCGCTGGTTCGATCCCGGCTAACTCCTCACCAAGTGTCGAGGTGTCCATTAGCAAGACACCTAACCCGAACTGCTCCCGGTGGTTAGTTACGTCTTGTGTGGCAGCAATCACGATCGGTGTGTAAATGGGTGAGTGTGAGGCTATACTGTACAGCGCTTTGAGTGGCCGGAAGGTCAGAAAAGAGCAATATAAATGCAGTCCATTTACTATTTACTGTAATAAAGGTGATGAAGTTACATTCACCTAATAGTTTAGGTGAATTAACTTAAGTGTGTTTCACGTTGTATTCATAGCGTTAGTTTAATGACAATCAATCAATTTCTACGAGAGTAGGTAGGCTAGTAATACCTAGCATGTTGTTTGTAGTCTTCTCTGCCACGGGAGCCGCCAGTTTAACCCTTGGAGAGCCGTGCAATGAGTAGCTATGCACGTGAGCTGAGATGTTTGTCACGCCATGCTCCTTGCAGTGTCATTGTTGCTCAAGCAGGATTACAGGTGAGCCGGCCTTGTTGGGGATCGAACCCACAACCTTTCCGGAGGAAGTCGACCACAAGACTATCTTGCCTAATGTAGCTGAATAGGTCTTGCTGCTGGTGGAATATGTTCTCCCCTGGCCTTTATCCCTGCTCTGATGGAGAGAGGGAGCACAGCCTGGCTGCTGTTATGTACGCTCAGGTAAAGGCAACACCAGAGTCAACCAGCAACCTGGCGATTTCTGTTTATAAGCTCCCACACGCACGAGCGAAAATCGCTGCGGTGTAGTTCTAGCTTAAGGCCTACAGCATGGTATTCCATTCCATTTTGTTTTAAACATAAATTGACGCTTAAGAGGCACAAGTTTGTGCTTTAAACAAGAATGCAAAATGAAATGTTTTTTAAGAGTGAGCATGTCCAGTATGAGCACGGCCATAGGCATGGCCGCCCCACCCAGACACAACAAAAACAGTTCTCCCCCACTACTGAGAAACATCCTAGAGAAACGCTGCAGCCCTGTGCTCCATGGCAGTGCTCACAAATGTTGTAGACGTCACCTGATTCAAATGAATGTCTCCTTATCAGGCTCCTGCAGAGACTGATAATGAGTCATTCGTGTGAGTCAGGTGTGTTGGGGCAGTGGTTCTACAGGACCAGGGCTGCTCTACCGGGATGGGGGATTAGCACAGTAAACCATCGCTGGCATACTTCCCATTGTCACTGCAGATCCAACAGCTGGAGTAGCCTGCGATATCTCCGTAGCAACGAGGCGTCGGGCCGCATCTGCTTCCACACAGATTGGCGACAAGGCGTGAGCGTTGCTTTGCAGACCTGGCCCCTGCGCCTGGCAACCGCCACCTCTCTGTGTCTGGATCTGCACCAGCACCGGTCTCCACCCCTCCCCCTCACTGCTGAGCCAATGCCCTGCCGCAGGATGAGGACCAGCAAACTGGATCTGACCCCTCCAGAGCGGAGCCAGGCGTGCCTTCCTTGACGTACCCTGTGCCGTGTTTTAGGGGAGGGAAAACAGTCACCGGACCACGTTCACTTGGTGACCAGGGTCTGGCCACGCCCCATTGGGAAGTGTTAAAGGCAGGGTTAGTCATTTTCTAACGGTAAGGTAGCGAACTGTGAGAAGATATTTGTATTTGACAAAACATACACTTAAAAACGTACAAATTATCTTGCAATCGCTGACTATACCTTTAACAGCCTTTATCCAATCTTCTGCCATTGGTTGTCACCTCAACCACGTCTTAAGTCAAACTAAAGTTTCACTTCACAAAACACAAATACAGACACACAAGTTGACCAAAAGTGAGCCGAACACAAACCCAAGCATACGCTTTGCCAACGTTTTTATTCACCTGTGAAGTCACTGAATTTCATTGACGTTCCGTGGTCTGTATCGCTGCTAGTGTCTGCCAGTGTGTCTGGGGCTGAGAGGGTGGACCACACCACCAAAACATGCCAGGATGGAAGGTTACCCCGTCAATGGAAAGTAGGTGGTCTTGGAATGGCAAATAGTCCACGCACACACACACAGGAACACTGGCGTGTTTATTGGACCATGACACACCCCTCTGCTCCTCTTGTGTTGGTCTGCTTCACTTCTGGGGAGCAACTTGTAAGCATGGCCGCGTGATTTCTTATCTAGTGTGGGAGGAGCACAGTACAGTCTGCTGGTTTCAACGACGGGTACATTAGAAGAAACGAACAGCTGAAGAGAGATGGCTTCTCTTAACGACCAGGCTACTGATTTGAATCATGTTTTGAATGTAAATCTGCTCTAGGGCTCAGGATTTGTGTGTGTGTGTGCGTGTGCGTTAGTAATAAAGGTGTCAACAGGGTGTGCCAGTTCGAGCTGTATGAGCGCTGCGATTAGAGTGCCAGTATAGGGCCATTGGTCAGGATCACGTGTCTATAAACACGTATGTGTGGGGAAATCTGTTGGGAGGTAGCTAACTGCTGCCACAGCTCTTCCATGGCAGACATGGTCCGTCACGGCCCAGTCATACGTTTGCACCCAGGACTGGGGGGGGGGGGGGGGGTCAAGGCCACTCACACATCGATCACGTTGTTTTACGATGACGATGAGGACCTGCATCTCTCTCTCTCTCTCGCTCTGTTTGTCTCTGTGTCTTGCTCTCTTCCTGCCTCTCGCTTGCTCGTTAATCCCTTCACATCGCCCGTTATGTAGCACCATAGCATTGGCTCAGCAGGCTCAGCGGCGGCATCGGAAGCTCCTGTACCCCATGCAAAGTTTGGCAGCGTGTGTCTCTGGGTGACCACTGTGTGGGAAGGCCGCCACGCCACGCCACGCTGCGCCAACATGCCAGGGCCACCTGTGAGCCAGCAGATCTGTTGTAACGTTCGGCTCAGAGAGACGTTTCCGTCCTGTACAATTACTGCCATTTGATTAGATGTTTACTGTGTGTGTGTGTGTGTGTGTGCGCATCTGCGTCTTTGCGCGATTGTGCATGTTCATGCTTAAAAAGGGAATGCACCCTAAATTATGTTTGAGATGTAAACTAAATAATAGGACTGAACTGTGATGAGACACTGCTGGTGTTCGTAATGGACAAATTCCTAATTTCTATAAAAACCTGCATTTTATGGGTTAAATTGCTCTAGGCCTACACGTCATGTGAGTTTTAACTCACCCGACGTCCTCGATGGCTTTTAAATGTACTTTTGGAGCACTCGTGCGTCATCAAATTCAAATGTTAAAGGCAGGGTCACTCATTTTCGTGAACGCTTGAATAATAATTCACGCTCAAATCAAAACAATATTCCGCGACGCCGCTCCACACATCGAAACGCATTGTGAACCAAAGAGTAGTACTATGGCTTTGTTGACGTGAGCTGTGTTTACCATTTTGTTTATGTTTCTGTGACGATTACGATATTACAATTCTTACGATTCTTGTTTTCAAGACTCAGAGAACGGTAAGATAGTAAAATGCAAGGAGATATTTGTTGAATTTTACATGTTTATTATCTTACAATTAGCTGGCAATAGCTGCCTATACCTTTAAGGTTAATGGGGGGCCTTAACATTCTCAGGCTCAAAGCTGGGGTCTCAGTGGGTGGAGTTACACACTAGCTGTTGCGCTCTGCAGGTAGAGGCATTGTTTTCTGTTTGTTTATATATTTGTTGCTGAGTAGAGGGGCAGTGGGCTTGATTGCCCCACCAGACAGCCTCTTCTGTTTGTCAGACATGACAAATGCACAATGAGTACAAACACACACACACTGTTGTACAGTAAGTGCTCTATGTCGTCCTTTGCATATCCTTCCCCTCTGTGAACTTTGCATTTAATCAAAGGCAGCCTGCTGGAAGCTGATAGGCCACTATCTCTGTAGGATGCCAGTGCTTGACTGCTGATTTACCATGACTTGCGTTGCGCATGTGCCGCGCTTGCTAGGTAGCATGCTAGCTCGCCAGCTAATGGTGGTGTTGTCTGTTCTCTGAATTAGAGATGCACCGATTGACCGGACACGAATCGGCCGGTTTTGCTCCAAAACCTGCGACTGGCAACCGGCCGGTTTTTCAGTTCGGTTCAGTTCGGTTTTTTCAGCCGGTCTGTGTTCTGGTAGCCTAACACATTTCTTGGTGTGGAAATTAAAATGTGTGTCCAAAATAGATGTCAAGTCGCAGGTAAGCTTCTCAGTAAATTTATTTTCATACAGAGAATACACACTTTGAGCTTCAATATCTAGCAAGTAAAACGGAGCAAAACCATTTGCATAGTAGTCTATTGTTATAAAAAAAAAAGTTACGTGTCTTATTTTTCAGTTAGCATACTTCACAGCCAGTCTTTACCGTACCGCGACAGTCATGTTGTCTCTGTTTGGATGACTCGCAGGTGGCGACGCAGGGTAGATTATCCTACTGGTGGCGACAGTTGTATTACACATGGCTCGAAGATGAAAAGATTTGGGCAGTTAAGTTAAACTATTTCTTCCGTGTCTCCTCGCTGCTCCATGCACCATCCTGTTAAACGGACGCTGCCTTATAAAAATGTAAACACATGACAAACTAGCGTTGGCGATTAAGGGACCGTCATCAAATTCCTATGACGGCGAGCGCTGGCTTAAATCGTGAGTACATTTAAAATCTGCATTTAAATGACCGAGCTGCACAATAAAATCGGATACGGTAAAAACCGTCCGGTCAGGCTTGACAAAAACCGGTATCGGAATCAGTCAGGAAAAAATGCAATCGGTGCATCCCTACTCTGAATGAGTGATGGGGGGTCAGGCTAGCACTCTAGCTCGCCAGCTAACGGTGCTGTTTATGCTGAGCCACATTAGGCCGCCATGGTGCGCCTCAGACACTTTCTGAATGTAGTCTTTCTGGTTGATGATTTCGGGTTACCTGTTTACATGCAATGTCACCTAACAGGGTCTGGTGTTTACATGCAATGTCGCATCTTAACGGAATTTATGTTAAACATGCAGACATTATCTAGCTCATAATGTAACATGCAGAAACAAGCTAGCTTCTAGATGTAGGTACGTGGAGGTGGAGGAATGTACGGCTCCAGATGACGTCACCGTACTAACTCACATTCAGTTATTTGCGCGTGCCGCAGTTGATTTGTCCAGACCGTGTACAGTCTCATAATACAGCCATTGAACAGTGGCTGTGCAGAATAGTTTACCGGTATAACACAAAACGTAAGACGGGGCATGCGCTTGAGAACGCAACCAGGGATTAATCGTTTTTAACCGTTTACATCAGGCCTGGGCAAAGTCAGGCCCTGGGGGCCGGATGCGGCCCTTTGAGACGTTCTACCCGGCCCGCCCGGTACATAAAACATTAAAAGAATAATAATACAACATAAAATTACTTGATGAGCTCTGCAGAATGTTACTTAATTTACTGCTACTACTGTTAAAGTGAACTGTTACGTTTGATTATGAAAATGGTGTTGCATAGGAATTGCCTATATTCATAAAAATGCAAGTTAACAAAGTCAGCTGTTTTGTGTTTTATTTTAAAATGTGTTAACAAAGTAACGTGGCCCACAAAGTTCTCTGACGTTTTCAATGTGGCCCCCAAGTGAAAATAATTGCCCACCCCTGGTTTACATGGTGGAATTCTTCTTTCAATCGGGACATGGAACGGGCTATACTACCTCTCTTGGTGTTTATAAGGAGCATTCCAATCGGAATAATAGGGTCCATGTAAACGCAGCTAGTGTGTGTTCACTCTCACTCCTCAACGTCTCTCACTTCCTGTTTCGCTTCTCTCTCTCTCTACCCACCACACTCTCACTCTCTCTCTACCCACCACACTCTCTCTCTCTCTCTCTCTCCCCACCACACTCTCACTCTGTCTGTCTCTCACCATGTCTCCCACGCACGCACACACACACACACACACCACAGGTGAAGCAGCGCGGTTATCTGCTTGTTACCTGCTCCAGAGGCAAGAAAATATCGATACACCCAAGTATCGCGATAACACTTTGCGATACTATATTGTGTGTGTGTGTGTGTGTGTGTGTGTGTGTGTGTGTGTGTGTGTGTGTGTGCGTGTGAGAGAGACATGGTGAGAGAGAGCAGGTGCACGCACACACACACACACTGCACTTTCGGTTGTTAACATAAGCAGGGTGGCCTGATCAGCTCCTACTACACATAGCAGCGTGCCCCCCCCACACACCCGCACACACAGGCTGCCCCCACCCACCAACCCAGCCCCTCCCCCATGAATAATCCACCAGCTATTCACACACACACACACAACTTTCAGTCTTGTGTGTGGTCGACTCCCCCTTTGTCTTCCCCTGCCCCCTGAAGACTTCACCCCTGCCCGGACCCCTCCCACAATCTCCCCCACCCCTCTCTCTCTCTGTGTTGCCCTCTTTTCTGGACAATGGAGTGGTGGAACGCCCTGGCTATGCTGGGAGGTGGGTGGGGGGTGGGGGTCACGGGGGAGGGGCATTTGTTTGTGATTGACAGACCTTCCCGCTTGGCCTTTGTCACTCTGCCAGCGAAAGCGAGGGAACCCCCAGAGGGGGGGAGAGAGAGAGAGAGAGAGAGAGAGAGGCCTTTGCTTCGCACACGGAGCTGGATGTGATGAGCGGCCATCTTGTCACATGCTGGAAGAATGGCAGCTGGTCTCACATCACTTCCCATTGACGATGTGGAACTGGCCGAGCGGGTTCTTATCACGCTGGCTTCTATAATGCCCCTCCGCACGTCTGCAGGGAAATAATACATTCACTCACGCAGCACAGACACTAAGTTGCAGCTCTGCATTAGCGGTGGAGGGGAGAGGAAATGGTGTATGGCGGAGAGAGTGAGTTGTGGTCGAAGAGGAAGGAGCCACAGTAGCGTAGGGATGTGGGTCGTAGGGGGGGACAAGGTAGTCTAGGGGTCTGTATGAGGGGGAGAAGCGGGGGGGGGGAGGTCAAGGTAGTCTAGGGGTCTGTGCTGTCAGTGTGCTGTGGGTAGCTCGTGGCGTAGAGCAAGTTAAGGAGGTGCTTGTTTCCATGTTAAATTTGGGCCTGTAAAGCCCTTTGAGACCGTCATGTTACAGGGTTCCCACAGGTCATTTCTGGAATATCATGGAATTTAAAAAAAGTCTATTCCTCACATAGAATTTTATATTCGACTTAGTGGGAACTGTATTTAAACACAATTGACTTGAGCTGGCCACAGGTGGTTCAACTCGACTGGGTTTTGTTTGGTGATCAAAATGTTGCTGGTTCGAACTCCTGAGTGTCCTTGAGCAAGGAACCCTACCCTGCCCCCAGTGGTCGGATGGCGCCTTGCATGGCTGACATCGCCATCAGTGTGTGACTGTGTGTGTGAATGTGAGGCTGTACGGCACAGCGCCACAGAGTGGCCGGGAGGTTAGAAAAGCGATTCATGCAGTCTGCAGATGACGTCGCCATGGGTAACTGTATACACCTACTGTCCTTGTGCGCCTGCGCGTTCTGTCTGTGATGCTGTGACCTCACGGCATATATGGCCAATGGAATGGCAGTTGCTATGGGGATGGCGCATTGTTTACAAATAATTGAATGCAAATGTATTCAATGCGATTAGTTAGTGGCGTGCCATTTGCCGGCACCGGCATGTTTTGGCCGCCCACAACAAGTGTTGCCGCCCTGCTCTCGGCCACTGACGTGATTGGCCGTCTGCCCGGGTCCATGTGGATGCAGCCGGGTGGTTTGATTGGAGGAACACTGCAGATAAGTCACTTGACTGGGGACACTGCGGCTCTGTGTCTGTCACACACACATACGCACACACATGCACATACATACACACGCACACATATACACACACATGCACATACGCACACACACACACACACGCACGCACGCACACATATGCACACATACGCACGCACACACACACACACGCACACATATGCACACACATACGCACACGCACACACACACACACATGCACACACGTGCACACACGCACACGCACGCACACATATGCACACACACATATGCACACATACGCACGCACACACACATGCGCACACATATGCACATACACACGCACACACACACGCACGCACACATATGCACACACACACACACACATACGCATGCACACACACATGCGCACGCGCGCACTGCGATGAATTGGATCTGGAGAAGCAGCACTGTAAGCGCCTGAAGTTCACAGCCTCTTCAGATGCACATAAACACTCGCCTGCACAAACAGAAGACTTGTAAACAGCCTGACCCCCCCCCCCTCTCCTCGCCAGTGCTGCTGACAGTAGCGTGAGTGTTAATTTGATTTCTTTCTCTCTCTCTCTCTCTCTCACACTCTCTCTCTCTCTCTCTCTCTCTCACCTGGGCCTTGGTAAACAGTGAGCTCCTGTTTACTTATAAGATCTACACAACAGGATCTCCCCGCCTTATACCACGAGTTTGTGCTAATGGTCACGTGCACACATACACACACACAGAGTGCGAATGAGTGTGAATGACCTTGATGCCTTCTCAGAGGGCATATTGTTAACTAACAGAGTCTGCGGTGTTGTGTTTGCACCCAGCAGCAGTGCCTCAGCTCCTCCCCAACACGACACCTGGCCTTCAGCAAGGGCAGACCAGCGCTCTGGTTGCTAGCTTGCCCTGCTTTGCATGAGGGCTGCAGTGATTTGTAGGCCGCGTAACGTGGCAGCTGCCGTAGACGTCAGGATAGCCTAGGCGTCTGGGTGTGGGACTCCCAGCCAGTATGTTGTGGGTTTGAGGCCCGGAGTAGACCTACCTGTATGCGTTCTTGAGCAAAGATGTCTGATCTACCTGCTCCATGTAATTACTGTACTCACTGTAAGTAAATAGACTGCATTATTATACAGCGCACTTATGCAAAGCGCTTTACATGATTTGCCTCAGATTCACACATTCACACATGTCAGCCATGCAATAGAGACACCTGACCACCAGGAGCAGTATAGGGCTAGGTGTCTTGCTCAAGGACACCTCAACCCTTAGTGAGGAGTTGGCAGCGTTTGAAGCTAAATTACCTGATTGTAATTGAGTAACACTGCCCCCTGCTGACACTCTAATCAATTCCCTGCCACACACACACACACACACACCACCCGTCCTGTAATTCAGCACATCCACATCACAGTGAAGCACAGTGTTCAGTAGCCATTACATATTATGTAACTCATCATACACACTTGAATTAGCACTTAGTTCACTGATGTATTGGCCTATCTATGTGATACACAGTCGAGCGTTGTTGTTGTTGTTGTTAACTTGGCAGCAGGGTTGCCGTGGCGCCCGTCAAGGTCGCGTCTGGGAGAGCAAACCTTGAGCCCCGCTGGGAGTGAATGAATGGCCGCTTTTGTCAGCGACGCTAACCGTCCGCTCGCAGGCCTGCTAGCGTTCTACCACGGGTTCCCTACTCATACTGATTTCTGGCGGAGGGGGGGTTGTATGTGCGACGTTACCGTGGCAGCAATTCTCTGGAAATACCTGGAATTAAAATGTTTGTGTAGGTTTTTGGTAGCACAGTGCTCCGGAGCTGTCGTCAGCTAGACCCACCCAAGGCGTTTAACAAGACATAATGCATACAGTATAATAATGTGTTCAAGGATCTATAAGTCTGCATGTCTGCCACTAGATGGCACACTAGTGCACACTAGGGCTGGGCGGTTTGACCAGAAATGTAAAAAAAAAAGGATTTTTTTCTTTTTCTCTTCATGCCTTTATAGCTTTGTGGCTTAGGCTTATTCTAATTTCAAGATTTAATATGAAAACATTTTAATTTCAACATGTGAAGGCTTCGGCTCCACACAGTTTCAAAATGTAGTTTCAAAATGTAAAGGACAATGCGACCCATGCTCTTATCACTGCACCAACAGTAAATGTGTTGGAATACCAATAACGTTTGCGATTACAGTTGGAAGGTTCAAGGCTAGCAGTTTTAGAGGCATTCTCTCGAGGCACTGATTTGATGAGAAAAGCAAGCGATGGATCCATATTACAAACGAAAGGACACCCATTACCATACAGACAGTCAGAGAGAGTACAGAGCAAAGAAACACTGGATTCAAGGTACGTCTTACCAGAGCGAAACACTGCTCTCCAAATATCGATATATATCAAAAACACGGAAGCACCTGTGCGGTCGCCCGCCTTTCTACAGCGACAGACACATAATAGCATCACCAATGAGCCTCTCCTAGCTGTTAAACTGTTATGCTAACGTTACGTAGTACCTGCCTAGCTAGCAAACACGCCGGCCTGTACCCACACACGCAGTATGCCGTTCGACCGTGTCATTATTATTGCTGTTCCATTATGTTGTGTGCCATGTAAAAGAGAGTAAGTTGTGATTAATTCACTGTGTTCTAAAAGTTAACGGTTTGTAAGAAGGGTACGCTCATTCCGTAGCGTTCTAGCGTAGAACAATACGCATTTAAGCTGTCATTTCAGCTGTGCTACGGTATGTGAAATATTCACAACGTACAGGAAATTAAAGCCGGTGTACCGGTATAACCCCCACCCCTACACACACACACACAATGCGCTAACATGCACACATGTCTGGCCCGGCTGTGTAAACAAAGGGCAGTAGACTTGGATTACAGCGCGCACACACGCACACACACACACACTAGTTGGGTGCTGTTGTATTCGTTAACGTATCCAATAACACACAAAGCACCTTTTTGAATAACTGATCATGTACATGGACCCTCTCCCTCCCCCCTAACCAGAACATCACCTATATATATAGATATATATAT
>JAODOY010026123.1:8177-23447 GCA_025399855.1 Forbesichthys papilliferus | reverse complement strand
ATATATAAAATAAGGTGGTGTACAGTAACAACAAGTACAGTCTCAGCAGAACTGCGGTTACATCACGCTAAATGCTTTTCATCACGCTTGTAAGAATTTGGAGCACCTTCATACATTTTTTGTAGCTATATGCTGATGTTTGTTGCGTGGAATGAAACTGGCCAAAGCATAAACATGATATTCTTCGGTTTTGAATTGCACTTTCTGATTAACTCGAAAGGTGATCCAGATTCTTTATAGCTGGAGGAGATAAAGAGGTGGACAAGCCATGACCATAAAGTAAACTCCTACCCGGTATCTGCTCCACTCATGCACTGAAGAAGTTACAGTACATTTCCAATACTTTCCCTTCCCCTGCTGGAGAGATGTGGTAGTGCGTTGGCTGGAGCAAACTTTTTGGACTGGTTCCACCTCTGGTGGATGGGGGAAATACTGTACGTTAGCGAGGGAGAGGTATCCTATAGACTTGTGTGCTGCCCTGATCCTGTACGAAGGGGGTGGGGGGCTGTTCTAGTTACAACAAAGAGCGCTTAATCCTCAATATGCCATAATGTATAGGAACTAGTGCACAGTTGAGATGGATAGCAGCACTGTTGGTTTGTGCTGTTTTTGATACTTGCCTTTGGAGGGAGAGCTTCCCAACTATGTGCTTTTTTTTTCACATTTCCAAACACAAATATCATTCTGGAATGGGCATTATTATGGCAATGTACAACACAGACTTATAAAATACAATATAAGCAGTATAGAGACTCTCAACAAACCAGCACATATAAATGTATATTTCTTTGTTCTTTTTGTTTGACAATTTTAAAATATAATAATAAAAGATGCAAAAAGAACTGAGAATAATGCCCAGAGATGGAGAACCAAATGTTGACTTTGGTTTTCATCACCATGACGGTTGGTAAGAAGCCTGCTTCTCTAACTGCCACTAACACTGTTGTGTTCATTCACGTAGTCCAAGGCTTCTGAAATGATCTGTTGGTTACTTGATACAGACACAAGAAAGGTTAATGTAAACTTTCTTACAACAATATGCAGACAAACGGTGTTTGTCAATAATTATTTTATTTTTTGTTTTGTTTTATTTTCTTTGTTTGTAAATAATAAACCTTTAAAATATAGAAAATAAACGACATATTGTCATTTAGCAGTGGGTTTGTGTGTCGTTCTGTTGGAAGAAGTGGGTGGGTTCAAAGATGCAATCTGAAATGTATATTTTGAATATGTTAATATTGCCTCTAACTAAACTGATCATGCATCACTAACTAGCAAAGCAGAACGCCCATTGTCCCACTTTCTGTCCATACCCTGGCATTGCAGCTCAAAATCATCAGTAATGAACTGTAAATATGTAGGTTCATGTTAACTTTTTCTACTGAGAGACAAAGAAGTGGTAAAAGTGTTTTTACCACCAAAATTTGTATCTGCTCAAACTATAATGGAAAGATCAGTGAGTGTGTTACAAAACAAGACTGACTGTTTTCTCCTTACCGATTTAAAATCTAAGTAGAGCACAGCTCAAGTTGCTTAGGGGGTTTGGGTTACCTTTTGATATGCAGGTTAGGCAAAGATGAGGCATGCAACAGTTTATCTAGATCCATTATCGCTGCTTTTAGGTTCACAATACAAAGGAGAAAGGATATCCACAAAAAGAGTAAATCCAGTGGTTATACAAATAAAAAAGAAACAAGGATTTTGTTAAATGAAAAAGCCATAATTGTGTGGGCTGAGAACAAACACCAACATGTTTCAGCCACTGCCTTCGTCAGAGTGTGAGTGAGTTGCCTTTATTTTTGGAATACCTGAGGCACACTACCGCTTTTTATTTCTAATAAAAATAATAACAATGTCATCATCTGCATATCAGATGGTTTTAGCATGTTGTTGTGAGGTATGCAGTTATTAACGCCTTAGCAATGTTACCGGTACTAACCTGCGGTGCGTTTTCAAAAAGCATCATTGCTAACTATGTAACCCTTCGTAAAACTATTGCTAAATTGTGTTGTAGAGCATAGTTCTTGGTGACTACGTCGATGGACTGCAGAAGATGCTTATCTAATGTCTAATGTCTAATGGCATGTTTATCTAATCTTGCTGTAGGAAAACAGTAGATCTAAGTGTTTTGAAAATGTAGCATAGTTGTAAAAGTAGGCCTACTAATAAATATATATTTCTCAATACGTCTACATGAGTAGACTGTAGTGGCACCTGTAGTCTATGCAGTTTACGAAATATATATAAATATTAGATCAAAACAAAAGATTAAAAAGCAACACTTTTTTCCATTTGATGCATACAGAGTATGTCTGTTTCTAAACAAAATCAAGTAGGCTAGTGCTTTTGTTGCCGTTACTAAAAAA
Source organism: Forbesichthys papilliferus (assembly GCA_025399855.1). Lineage (NCBI taxonomy): Eukaryota > Metazoa > Chordata > Actinopteri > Percopsiformes > Amblyopsidae > Forbesichthys > Forbesichthys papilliferus. Next base: position 21,081 of record JAODOY010026123.1, on the reverse strand, counting down.
AACACCTCATTGTGTTTTGAACACGCGTTATTTAGAGTTATCAATCACGATCTCGATTAAAGAATGTCGGCCATATAGTAGGCTACTTATTTGAAGTATGAATAGTATAAATATTTAGGCTACACAAAATGCATTGCACTAAATGCAATGTATGCCTATTGCTTACTTTAAATTCCTTCTAGAACAAAAAATACACCAGATTCAGCCTCTATGATAAGTACACATGGGTTTAGTTATGCCAACATCAGGACTTAGGAAACCTTCATGTGGAGAGCCGAATGTACAACCCACTGGACTAAATGCACAAGCATATAGTGACAGTGTATTCTTATGTACTATTTCTTTATTCATCCATCCATCTTCATCCGCTTATCTGTAGTTGTGTTGTGTGGGCAGCAGTTCCAGCAGGGGACCCCAAACTTCTCTTTCCCGAGCAACATTATCCAGCTCTGACTGGGGGATCCCGAGGCCTCCTCCCGGCTGGACGTGCCTGGAACACCTCCCTAGAAAGACGCCCAGGTGGGATCCTTACCAGATGCCCGTACCACCTCAACTGGCTCTTTTTTCCTCAAAGGAGCAGCGTCTCTACTCCGAGTTCCTCACGGATAGCTGAGCTTCTCACCCTATCTCTAAGGGAGACGCCACCCTCCTGAGAAAAACAATTTTGTCCGCTTGTACTCGTGATCTAGTGCTTTCGGTCATGACCCACCTCTCATGACCATATGTGAGGGTGGAAACAAAAATTGCCCGGAAGATCAAGAGCTTTGCCTTTCGCCTCAGCACTCTTTTCGTCAGTAAAGTGATTCTCCGGCAAATCTCCTGTTCCAATGTCCCCTCACTCGTGAAGAAGACCCCCGAGGTACTTAAACTTCTTCACTTGGGGTAAGGACTCATTCCCTACCAGGAAGAGGGACTCCATCGGTTTCTGGCTGAGAACCATGGCATCAGATTTAGCGGTGCTAATCCTCATCCAAGCCCATTCCATCAAGACCACATCATCTGTAAAAAAACGCGTTGATCCCCAGGCCACCGAATCACAACCCCTCCTCACCACGACTCTGCCTCAATATCCTGTCCATAAATATCACAAACAGGATTGGTGACAAAGCACATCCCTGGCTGAAACGAGTCAGATTTACTGCCGAGAATCCGTACACAGCTCTCGCTTTGGGCATACAGGGATTGGATTACCCTTACCACTCACCGAATACTCATGAAGCACGTCTTACAGTATATCCCGGGAAACCCGGTCTTACACCTTCTTCAGATCCACAAAACAAATGTAGACTGGAAGGGCATACTCCCAGGCTGGTCCGTTGTTCCACGACCAGCATGGAATCCGCATTGTTTATCTTCAATCTGAAGTTCGACAATCGGGCGAACCTGAACCCTCCTCTCCAGCGCCTTGGAGTAGACTTTTCCAGGGAGGCTGAGTAGTGTAATACCCCTGTAATTGGCACACACTCTCTGGTCCCCCTTTTTGAAAAGAGGAACTGCCACCCCAGTCTGCCACTCCTTTGGCATTGTTGCCCCCGAGGCGTGTGATCCAAGACATCCCCTCCACATCCAAAGCTTTTAGCATTTCTGGAAGGATCTCATCTATCCCCGAGGCTTTGCCAATATGGAGTTGTTTGACTACCTGTGACCTTCCCCAGGAAAATTGACGATGATCCCCCATCAGCCTCCAGCTCTGTCTCTAACATAGAGAGCGTGTCAGTCAGATTTAAGAGTTTCTTAAAGTGTTCCTTCCACCACCCAATTACCTCCTCAATTGAGGTCAACAGCTTTACTCATCTTTACTGTACACAGCTTGGATGGTTCCCCGCTTAATCTTTTCTAGATATGTTTCTACTTTCTAACTTTGTATATAGCACACACAGGCAGCTAGATTCTCAAACTCAAGTTGTCTCCTCATTGCAGTACATATACAGTACAAATCATGCCTTCGTATTAAGAGTTTAAACATTTCGAACCAGCAATATGCATTCATTAACCTTTTGCTGAGTTGCTAAAATGCTGTGTGTCTTTTTAATTATATTGGCAGGCTCAATTGACTGACTGAATGGTCTGATCAGCAGACTGAAAAGGAGATACACACAACATCGTGTGGATCACAAGAAAATCCTGCAGAGTGAAGAAAATAAAGTTTTGTCATCAAATTGCATTAGAAATTAAGCCAGAAATTGTAAGTACAATTAGGGCCTACAGGGAGAGTAAAAAGACTGAGATTGGGAAGGGGGGTAATATTCGTACATTTATGAGAATATATCTGGGATTTACTGTGACATTCTAAAATATACTGTACATTTGTTAGAAGAAATTCTCTGAAATTAAAGTTTAAAAAAAGTGCTATTTTGATCCATATAGCTTTACTTTTGCAAGATTGGACCACCCTGATCATCACACATTTATTATGCTTGCAGTGGATGCAGTACATTGTACTTTTCAATCGGATTCAGCTATATTGGAAATAACCTTATATATGATCATGTGCATCTGGACTTTAATGAGACATTGGTGGCCTTAAATGCTGTGCTTTATGAAAGTCCACACATTAGAGACTGATTGATTTCATCTGTTGTAGCATACGGTATTGTGTCCTGCTGTACCACAAATCCCATTTGAATTGTACCTAGATTTAACCAGCCTATCCATATTATCTGTCCATTGCATTGTAGGCTAGATCCTGATGCACAATTGTATCTTCTTCTGAATAGTCCAAATACATGGCAATGTCTCTTCAAAGTCCGGATGCTTATGATAGAGCGTATTATTACCCCGCCTCTCCGACCCCAGCTCAGTTTTTTTACCTATAATGGCCACAATACGCCGTCAAACTTGTGATCTTGGATAATCTGTATTCATTTAAATATTATTATTACATGTGCATGAAAACAACATTAATAAAAAAGGTGGCACATTTAGAACATATTAGGAAAGCATTTACTGCACATCTGGCATGGGTTTTGTGTTGTATAATTGTCCCTACAGTTTGTATTGTAAGTATCCATACTCCTTGTGGGGATTACGGTGTTTACCAGCTTCTATCTGCAGGTTATGATTAATATCTTCATAAAGTAATTTTCATGTCACTATGATCACGATAAACTATAAACAATATGAACATATCAGGTCAATATCAGGATACTGCAAGCACTATGAACACAATTAACTGCATTGCTATATGAGTCTGGGAGCTCTTAAGTGGGGAAACATTCATACAGGTAGCGAACGACCAAACAATCAGCATCCAGGTGGGTAGTGCAGTTTGTGGCGAGTGTTGGTGTTTAGTGGACAGAACGGATGCTATGTGACACAGTTCCTTGAAAATGTTTGCTGGTTTGAGTGCTTTATACACATATTTGTAATCATCCAGTCCACTGGCATTAATGTTCATTGAATGCAAAGAAAATGATACATCGTCCTGCACGCAGCCTATATTTTGTGTTGCTCTGACACTCCATTATTTTTAATTGTCTCCCAGATGTTTCCCATTCCCCACACCATTCCCGGTGTGTTCAAGTACTGTATGTTGTCCTACTGTATCTTGCTGTTTTGTAAAAAGTCTCACCTTATCTATTGTTTCAGCTCCTCGATTAAACATACACTATATTGCCAACCGTATAGGGACACCCCTCAGAATCATTGAATTCAGGTGTTCCAATCACTTCCAATAGCTACAGACCTCCAAACGTCATGTGGCCCTCGGATTAGCTCAAGAACAGTGCGTAAAGAGCTTCATGGAGCTTCATTAGCCGAGCAGCTGCATCCAAGCCTTACATCCCCAAGTGCAATGCAAAGCGTTTGATGCAGATACACTAGAGCAGTGGAGACGTGTTCTCTGGAGTGACGAATCACGCTTCTCTGTCTGGCAATCCGATGGATGAGTCTGGGTTTGGCGGAGAGAACGGTACTTGCCTGACTGCATTGTGCCAAGTATAACGTTTGGTGGAGGGGAGATTATGGTGTGGGGTTGTTTTTCAGGGTTTGGGCTTGGCTTGGCCCCTTAGCTCCAGTGAAAGGAACTTCTAACTTCTAACTAATTCTTCAGCATACCAAGACATGTTGGACAATAACATGCTCCCAACTTTGTGGAAACAGTTTGGGGATGGCCCCTTCCTGTTCCAACATAACTGTGCACCAATGCACAAAGAAAGGTCCATAAATACATTAGCAAGCTTGGTGTGGAGGAACTTGACTGACCTACACAGAGTCCTGACCTCAACCCAATAGAACATCTTTGGGATGAATTAGAGCGGAGACTCCGAGCCAGGCCTTCTCATCAGCATCTGTGCCTGAACTCACAAATGTGCTTCTGTAAGAATGGTCAAAAAATCCTATAAACATACTCCTAAACCTTGTGGACAGCCTTCTCAGAAGAGTTGAAGCTGTTATAGCTGCAAAGGGTGGGTCAACTTCATATTAAACCCTACGGATTAAGAATGGGATGTCATTAACCTTCATGTGCATGTAGAGACAGGTGTCCCAAAACTTTTGGCAATACAGTGTATATGCTGTGGGTCAATCATGTAATAAGTGTCTCCGCTTTTGGGTCCAAACCTCTGCTACGTGCCAAACCCTCTGAATTTTCACAGAGGCCCATACTGTACCCCAAGTCTGCCATGTACAACACATTGTCGTGTATAGGAACGATGACAGCATAATTATATAGGGCAGGCTACTGTAATCAGCGTTACTCTGCCTCTCCTGATGTACCTTATTGGACAATGCCTCAGCAGATACTTCTCCTTGCTGCATCTGTCCCTAAGTCGCCCAATGTGAGCATTGCTGGGCTTTTCCTTGCTTTTTAGGATTAGAAGGTATTATCGCCTACAAAATAAGACTAAAACTATTGGTACAGACTGGCCTTCACTGCCCCAATCACTAGTTCTAGGTACTGTAGGTAGTGGCCTTTAAATATTATGGTAATCTCGATTAAAAAACTCAAAGAAAAATGTAAGTAGTAGTAGTAGTAAATTACAAATCATTCTATCCTAAATTGAGTTGGGTAAATATTCTCCTTTACTTTTTGGGGTATTATTTATTTTATTAAGCAGGACCGGGGTAAAGCAGGTGCTTCAGAAGTCTGGTAAAGTCAATTTATTTTCTTCATAGCCAAGTAATATAGCACAACATTGCTTTGAAAAAACCTGATTTTTTTTAACAACACATCGTCCTCAGAAATGTAACGTCATTATTACTCATGATAACAAGAGTGTGTTTTTTCCTCACGTGAATTCATACTGTGTGTACTTGACAAACGGCTTCAGTTTGTTTGCTGTGATTGAATTTCATCCCAACACTCCAACATCCAATCAATATCTGCTTGACAGGCTATAACTCCCATTACATGTCATTTTCAACAACCGGTTCAAGTGGAGAAACATTAATTAAGTGCAAATGTCTTCAGTGTACCGGTCATATAGTAGCCACAGAGCTACGTAGGCTTTGTTCAGCTCCAATGTGAGTATGTTTACAATATTTCCCCAGCCACTTGTTTCATTGGCAGTAATGCCCACAGATCAATTTCATGTAGTCACCTAATTTTTCCCTGCCGGTTACGGGTTCCTCTGCCATGTTTAGCAGCCCAGCACTCCAACAGCAGGATTTGTCTGCTGTCCTGAGTCTGTGTGTTGTGCTGCTGGGCCTAAGTGCATTTCCACAGAAAACTCTAAATAGAATGGGAGGGCTGTTTCTACGCTTGGCCTCTGCCATTACTGTCTTTGTCTTTGCCCAGTATTTGTGTAGTGCACACACGCGCACGCATACGCACGCACGCACACCAGCCAGCCCTCACCCTGCAGTGCACCACACGTAACCTTTAAAAGACAGCAAACATGATGTAAAGGTTCACATAATTACAGGTGAAAAGCCATTTACACTTACAGCATTTGCATTATATTGGTGTGTTTGTGCGTGCGTGTGTGTGTGTGTGTGCGTGTGTGTGTGTGGGAGGCGGGGGATTCACTGTGTCCCATGTTAGGACGGGCCAGCAGCACATCACACTGGGGTGTAGGAGGACAGGACACACTTTTAAGGGGCCGGGTGTATTCCCAGAGAGACCCAGCTCTCCAGACTAGGCCTTGCCACAGCCTCTAAACACTATCCACTACTCAAAGAGCAACATCGATGAGGTACTGGTCATTTATACCGCAGAGCGTTAGAGTTTATTATGGCGTACAATGCAAAAGAGCCACATCGGGTCTTAAAAAGGTTCATAGCTGGACTGATGACTGTGCTATCTCAGCTCAAAGATCAGGCTATTCCAATGTACATTATCTAGAGAGAATGTGTGGGCGAGAGGTCTTTTTTTTTATTTGGTGTGTCGGCCATAAGGGCTTGCTAAAAAAAAATAGGCTGTTCCATCTTCATCCCCCTTTGGAGTGTCAGTTTTCTCTCCTGTTAGATGGGCTCTAGGGCATGTAGGTGGACACAGTCGTGTTAGCCTGTGTAAACGCCCTGGCTCTCTGTGAAAACCCAGCTGAGGGAATCTCTCCTGTCTGGCAGGAAACACTGGGAGGCTGTGTGTGTGTGTGTGTGTGTGTGTGTGTGTGTGTGTGTGTGGAGCCCCTGTGAGTCAATTTAACCTTCCCCAAACCCCCTGCCTGCACATAACAATACCACTTACTGTAACCTCTAAAGCAGGACACCACTGCTGTCTTCATTGGGGAAGCAAGAGATGTATTGTTATTCCACACACATACTGTACACACACATGCATGCACACCCATTGTATATAGTGAAACAAATTCTGCCCTTTGTTTGTCACATTAAATATTATTTATTACACATTCGCTTATTCAGAAATGTTAAATACGAACACAATAGAATTGATTATATGGAATTGATCCTGTACCACCAATGCCTAAAAGACTCCAATGGTTTTTCTCGAACCAGTTCAACATTATAATGTGGAGATAATTGAAGTAGCTGCGCAAATTGATTCACTGTGGCAAGAGGAACAGCAGATAATATGAAAATGTTATTAGTGATATTAGTGTTATAATAATGACAAAGCTGTTGCCTCTCTGATAAACACGTAACAGGGGATTTGCATGCATTGTGCACAGGCAGTGATCTCACAAGTCAGACAGAACTTTTATTGTAATTGCACCCAAGAGAATATTGTTGACACTGCCTCTAAAACTGGTTTGCTCATTCATTAAATATTTATATTCTTACCTTTATCATTTCATTTTCCAACAGGCTTTTCTCCCTTGGACCTATACATTCTCTTTTATGTTTTTTTTGTTTTTTTTACCATGGTAAATAAAATCATGGTATCCTTGATTGGATATCTGAAAGGGGGTTGCAGGATACATTCGTCTGGAGATTATTGGCTACAAACCAGAATAGATCTTTTGATCATATTTGTCTGTAAGATTGTTATTTTCCCACAATTTTAATTTCAATAAATCTGACAAACAAATGAACACTTAAAAACTTACATTTAGATTTACAAAATTTTGCAGATGCTTTTATCATAATCAACTAATGATTAGTATGTTTGTCAAAAGATGAACTATCAATAACCCTCAAAGATAATTAATAATATATCAATGCTTAATTTCTAAGAAGAGGAAATACAATATATTGAAAACAGAATGTAACTGTATGAGGTGTTTAAACTTAGATTTAGAAAGATAATGATTAAATGTATTTATTTTATTCTATTGAATTTTATTCTATTGATAACAAAGCAATCAAGTTTATCATGTATGTTATAGTTCTATGTGGTTTATTTGGGGGGGGTGAAGATCATCTCTTGCCCACAGGCCCGCCGTGTATTATTATTATTATTATTATTGGACATGCAAGTCAGAGGTGGAATGGGACTGGGCCTTTGTAGGGCTCTACCACAGGAATATTGTTCTTCAGGACATCTTTGACATTGCTACATGTTTTCACCTCCCCAATTATCATCACTCTTGATTTAATGAGCCAGCTGTACAGCAGATGTACAGTATTTTTAAATGTGTTCTTATTAGGTTATTTTCCCCCATTACAGAGATGAATTACCCCATACAATGTGACTGGAAGGTCAACCAGGAATAGAGAAATAGTTTAAATATATTATCGGAATGATGAAGAATTCACACATATATTATAAACTTGATTTCTTCTCGTCTGAATGAAGTATAGTATGTATATAAGGTACATACAGTCATGTGGTATAAGTCAATGAAGGATGCATATTATTAAGGGATCCCAGGGGGAGAATCAGGCCTCTGCACAAGGTCACACCACTGTGCCAGAGTGCCTTTGTGCCAGGCACTGACACCTCACCAGTCAGAGTTAGAAAATAACAGTTGGAAGAAATGACTTAGGTTAAGAGCATTAACCTCCTCTGGTGGATCTGGTGGTGGGGCAAACATGGCTGTTGTGATTACACATGAAGGAAGCAATCAATTCCCTCCTCTTTGGTGTGTAAGCAACATTTCAGCACTCTATTCTTGACATACATCTAGGAATGATTATGAATGCATGGGCACATTTTTGAACACCATTTTGAGGGTCACATCAAGGTCATCTGATTACATGTTGCGCAATTAATTTCATAATTGACAGAAGTACGTCCAGTCAGTACCATACACCGACAGTAGACCATAGGTTAACTACATATTAAACATTTACTTCCAATTAAAGGTTAATATTAAAAGTCTTAATTTACAGCACGTTAATTTAAATATGAAATACTATATTTATAATAGGACTATAAGGCAGCCTACATTTTAGTGCACCACAATTAGCCTGCAAGCTAACCTGCGGCGTCTTACAGCCAAATTGACTGTGTGGAGCAGCACCATTAGAGATGAGAGATAGCGAGGTGAATTGGTCCGTGAGATAGAAGGGAGCAGGAGAAGCAATTGCTGGGGGGTTGGGGTGGGTGGGTCACCTGCAGGAGATTTTAACAAAACAGATCGCTGATGTGTTCTACTGTATATAGCAGGGATTACGAGATACTTTCAAGATGTTACAATGACCTTTCAGTTGGGTGTTTACATTCATTGTTGATTTTGCATATTTCATTTATTCTGGCTGTGTTGTACGTGCATTGTATTTGTATCAATGGCAGTCGGGTTGGAGAAAGAGAAGGCCACCCATATAGTTCTATGGGGCCAACAGATAATACTGATGTATATATAGCATATATTATACTTGTGTGCATGTGCAAATATGTGTGTGTGTGTGTGTGTCAACTCTCTGAGAGATACCGGTAGGTAGTTCAAATAACATAATCCAGGTTCAGCAAGCTATATCCCGATTATGGCGAGGTCACTTGACATTGCCTTCTGATTATGTTAATATGCTCGGTTGATATGGACATCTTGTACCTGCTAATACAGAATGTGCACACTCTGGGCATCTGGGTGGATAGCTGTAAGCCTCTGGGCAAGCGTGGGAATGAGTAGGCATTCGCAGTTGTTTGTACTGTGTGTGTGTGTGTGTGTGTGTGTGCATGTGTGTGTGCTTACTTCCTGTACATGTTTATTAATGAATGCTCTGTTGTTCTGTTATTGAGTGTCAGCCAGTCGTAAAGGCACAATAATCTGGTTGGAGGGCAAACGGATCGTAATGGTTTCTCTTTAGCGTAGTGTCCAATCCTAAAGCCATGTGACCCCCTGCTGCATAACAGTGAATAATCCCAACACTGGTAAACCCCTTCCAGATTAAAGCAAATCCCATATGAAATGACTTTTAGTGATGTTTCCATAAGCACACAAATCAAATAATTATTCCCCATATGAGCATCAAATTGATTATAATTCTCCTCTGTGAATTATAAGGAGGAGGATGTGTTGTTACCAACACACAGACAAGGCATGAGTCAAGAACAAGAAACACAGTGCTGTGCTCGAGAAGAGCGATTCAGTTGTCGATAGACTTGTCTACAACCTGACTGGCTGCAGCACGTTAGACACACCTGGTCAGACTGAAGTGGCTTTATAGAAACATCAATGCAATCTTGTTTGCTCCAGAGATCAAAAGGCTCATTCTCCCTAATAGTGTATTTAGAAAAGCAACTTTTGAATTATTTAAGATTTAAGATTTAAGATGACTTTTTATTTCAATTTATTTTACAGCAAAATCCGGTGTCAACAACGTATTGCATAAATCTGTGAATTTCCAATATATTCTCACCGTGGAATTAAAAAATAATTTGTATAATGAAGTAAAATAGATATACCTATTTTGAATGTCTTTTCATGTTGTTTGAACACTTGTCTCTACAGCTTCCATTTCCTATATGTTGATACCCAGACCTCCATGTTTGCATTAATTTTGTGTGGCAGATGTTACAAGCCTGGTTTAATCTGGCATTAAAGATGCAGCAACGAGAGATGGCAAATTTCTTCATTTTGATGTGCAGTCCTACAATAAGTTGTATATGTTTATGGATTAGCATATGGCTACTAGTACAGTGCATTCAGGCCCTATATAGATTCTCAAGTCATCTTGGGTAGTATGTTTGGGTTAGATCAGGTCAGGCATTGTTTAAGGCCCTAACCCCATCACATAGCAATCAACTGTTTATTTTATAGTAAAACCTGCTAACTGCTTTAGATTGGTGTATGGCTCATACATTGTATTATCCAAACGGACAAAAATCTATTATTTCACATTTACATTATAACTAAAGAACAGAGTACATGTGTAACCTTTACGGCGTGAACAGCCGTGACATTTAAAAAACTGTATATATACGTTAATAAAACATGTCATTCAGCAGGTAGCTGCTAATGTAGCTCAAATTAGCTTTGTAACCTATACTGTAAATACTGTAGGTCAAGATAGGATAGATTGCTTGACTATTAAAACTGCTATATCTTATCGTTTTAAAATCCCAGCAAGCTGTATCTGGATATGGTGGTACAATATAACCAATGCCTTCAACGGTACCTCTGCATAAGCCTTTTAACAACCCATTCATTTGATTCAGGTGTGTTGGAGCAGGGAGACAGTGGGTCCCCCAGGACTGGGGTTTGGGAAACACTGCTCCACAACATAATAGAGAAACAAGAACATCTCTATCGGAATGTACCACCAACGACAAGAAAGCACGCCTGACATCATGATTGGTCCACGGCAAGCTGTTTAAAGCAGAGTGAATTATATATTCCAGATAACAAACCCAACAATTATACTCTGAGTACAGTGCAGGGGCCGGACACTAATCAGCCTGCTACCCGTGGCTGACAATGTCTGACAGCTGCTGTGTTTCACAGTTTGGTAGCGCTGACACAAGACAGGTCTGTCACAGCCCCTTGGCATCGTGTTAACATTCAAAATAATAACGCCATTGTGTGGGTATAATGAAAATACTAGTAGCGCCAATGGAAATATAGATATCGTTTGTCCAAACTGTGACTGAATACATCATAATGTATAAGTAGACAGTTTTACAAGATGCACTTTACAGTCACCGCATTCTTTATAGCGAACATATCTCAAACATTTTCTATTTCACTGCTATTTACAGTTTTGCCCCACAATGATGACATTTGGGAATCTGCGGGGGCTCTAATGCATTCAAGGGGAGTTTGTGAACAGCAGGTTTAAATAATGTAAATCAATGTGATTTGCCATTATGACCCATGTATAAATTGGCTGTTGTAAGGAAGGTAGGTCAGAATGAGGCCTGAAGCGTCACAGTAGAGAAGCCAAGGGCTTTGTGTGCTCGTGCCTACTGTAATCCACTCTCATGCCTTTTTATGTGCACCTGTACCTGCTGCTGGTCCATGCGTCCACTGCTTGCATGGTATTTGTTATTCGGCTGGCTGAGATAAGAAAGTTAGAGGCTGGTGGGGACAGACCACCTTTACAGTACATTTGTCTTATTGATTCAATCTATTCACCTCACAAACAGAGGAGATTGTGTGTGTGTGTGTGTGTGCGTGTGTGTGTGTGTGTGTGTGTGTGTGTGTGTGCGTGCACGCGTGCTGTGTGTGTTTACGTGCACATGGCAAAACAGTGTCTCTCTCTTTGTCAGCCTGACATTGGAGGAGGGCTATTTCTGGAATGTAATGGTAGCTTTTTAAGTGACGTAGCGCTACAGTGGTTCATTGACAGGGGGAGAAATAGCTGCGCAACCTGACACAAATGAGGTGAGACCCAGCCTTAAATGGCCTGAAGTCAATAACCACCAAGTAGATCAATGATTACCTCCTGGGGGTTGATTCTGGCTATTTATTCGACCTGAGGAAAGGTCTTACGATCCTCTTATGTGAACAGCCTTTCTCCATTACATCCCATGATACAGTATCCAACCTTTCTTAAGTAAATAATTCCTGATTTCATTGTCAGTCAATATCATCTTAATTCAGTATTAGCGTACGTTCATGGATCTTTTATCAAAATCATACCCATTAGCCAGGTTCAATGAAAGCTATTAGAAGATATCAGGCAGAATAAACTTTGGCATGTCAGCATTTTTGTACTCACATTACTACAAGGGAGTGACCTTTCTGTTGTTTGTGCGTTTGTAAAGGCTACAAAAATGGTGTACATGCACAGGCTCAGGATCACTCTGTCCCTACTCTCCCTCTCCCTCTCTCTCCTACTCTACCTCTCTCTCTCTCTCTCTCTCTCTCTCTCTCTCTCTCTCTCTCTCTCTCTCTCGCTCTCTCTCGCTCTATCTCCCCCCTCTCTCTTACTCTCTCTACCCCTCCCTTCAGGTGATACTCATTTGTGTTGCATTGTCCCCAGGAACATAAGTCATAATCTGTTTTTAGCCACCAGTGACTAGAACTGAACTCAACATACAATAATTTGGGAAGTGGGAAATGTGTGTCAGTCTGCTGTGATCTTGAAGGACTGCCCAGTACTTTGGTCTGCTGTGATCTTGAAGGGCTGCCCAGTAGTTTGGTCTGCTGTGATCTTGAAGGGCTGTCCAGTACTTTGG
>JAODOY010026112.1:0-23452 GCA_025399855.1 Forbesichthys papilliferus | reverse complement strand
ATGACGTAGTGTGAAGCACTTTGTGTTACATGAATTTGTATGAAAAGTGCTATATAAATAAAGATTGATTGATTGACCAAGGGTCACAGTCTTTTTGCCGTAATCTAAACGGCATATTGCTGGTCAAGGGTATCGGTGCACACACAAGAGAGGGGAGAATAGAGGTCCAGGGGTTAAAACCAGGTAATCTATTCTGCTGCTGCCAACACTACTTTGCTCAGGAGTTAGAAAGTTACCATCTACTTCCACACTTGTGCTGCAAATTGTCTGCCAGTTGCATGTTGAATCCTCAGGACTGGACAGGGTTGGTTGCCTGATGGCTGCACCAGTGGCTCCTCCACTCATTGGCCCAGCTGGCTGCAGACCCCGCCTTTCTGAGGGTGTGTCCTTGGGCTCTGCCTCCATCTCTCCATTACAAGTGATAAAGTGCCATATTTTATTTGATTACAGTGCAAATGTGTGGGAAGTAAGCACTTGTTACCCATTTACTCAGCTGTTTGCTACAATTTGGGCCTCATATCACAGAGTATAAGAACAGGTGTTGCAAAACATATGGTCTCCTTTGACTCCACAGCGTGTAGCCATGTATCTTAAAGGTTCCATGCTGCTACTTCTCACTGGTAAGACTATACTTAGCAAGCAAATTATGTGACTTAAATATCCACTATTCGTATGAACAAATCTTAACACATTTATAGATGTAATCTAAATTATCTATTTTGCATTTCATGTCTGGCCAACTATTGTGAACAATCTTAAGTACTGCCTCTCCTCTCTGCTAGCTTGCATGGCCAGTGGGGCTATGCTACCAAGGGCTTTGTGGCAGTTTGGAAACTTGATTCAATGTGTCCAGCCAAACACAAGCCCCTTTGTCTACAATAATTACGGCTGTTGGTGTGGCTTTGGGGGTAAAGGAAGCCCCGTGGATGATGTAGACATGTAAGACATTTATTCAACTTGTCTTCACATATTTAAAGATGCATGAGGTAAGATTTTATTATCATTGATGTTCCTGGTTTTCCCAAGCCGCAGTGAAACAAATGGATAACACGGTTCCTTGGAATTTCGAACAAAAAAATTGTTGTCAATGACAGACGCAGTATGTATTAATAGTTATTACTGTATAAAGAAGACAGGGTTACATTTAACATTGTTAAACATCAGGTCACGTTTTATCTGAAATGTAACCGTTAACCCTTACTCAGGTGTTGTAAAGTCCATGATAAATGCTATGAAGCAAGCAGAAAGACTCCTGGTTGCACAGCTGTGGAAGATCTTCCCTATGTGCTGTTGTATGACTACACCTGCACCAACCAACAAGTCACCTGCTCAGGTAACCTACGGCAGACAAACAAGATAATGGATTCCAAAACACTGAAAGACTTAAGACTGGTTAGTTGTTCTGTACTCACTTATCCCTGCTGTTTCCATAGCCACCAACAACAAGTGCCAGGCAGCAGTGTGTGAATGTGACCGTGTGGCAGCCCACTGCTTTGCCCAGGCCACATATAATGCTGAACACAAGGACTTGGATCCCAAGGTTCACTGTGTCAGCTGAGCTACACCATTCACTAAAATAACAGTTGTCTGAAATTACATTTTAAAACTAGACATGCCTGATTAAACATTACATTTTCACATGGAATTCACATGTTATGGGTAGTTATCCTCTTTAATTGAAATCAATTTAAACAATACTTTAATAAAAATACAAAACAAATCTTTTATATAATCTGAAATTATGTCCTTGTGATCTTTCAACAAATATAAGGTTAATTTCAACCATATATGCAGTTTTGCTAATCTGCCTTTGGCAATATATTATTTAGATTAATATCAATCAAACCAGTATCTGTATGTTTAATATGAAAAGAAAAAAAACAAATGCAAACTTACATTTTAAATTTATTTTATTATCTGGAATGAACTTATAATGGACTGTAGTGCTTAATCAAAAGGAAAGCAGTGTGTCATTATATTATAAATACACAACAATGTACAACACGTAATGCAAATATAAAATGTGTCACAACCAGAACACTGCTTCCTCCAAATTCTCTCATTTGACACTGACAAATTCCTGGAAATTAGTTTTGCTTGGAAAAAAAAGATTTGAGGAAATACTGGTTGGTCATGTATGAAAATATGCTGTAAAACTCCATAATACCTGTATTTTCCAGTTGAGAGCTACGTAAAGTGGAGTGGTATATACACCACCTTCACACTTAATTTGTAGCAGCATACCCATTCTTTTAATTCAGGAATTTAATAAGGCACAAAAATATACAGAATTACAGTACATACAATTGAAAGAATTGGCAAAGAAAAACGACACTATAGGCTTTTAGAGTAAGGTAACTGCTCATATGGATTATATTGGTTTATACAGTAGTGTTGTAACATACTTCTTTTTGTATCGGTGCGTTGCGCTGAGAACCATTACCCCGTCCTGAAACAAACAAATGGAGGTTTGGGTATTGTGAGCATGCATGCATATATACATATACACATACATACATATACATACATACATACATACACCTGAACTAAAATATGTATGATCCTTAAAGGCACGGGGTGTATTTATATATTTACAGTAGTATATTGAATTACAATAATGGGGGTTTGGGTATAGAGAGTATAGTTACACATGAATAACATACCAACTAAAAAGTACAGAATTATTTATGATATTTAAAAGGCACAGGGTGTATTTCTATATTGAAGTTGAATAGGTATTTTGTCTTCATTACTATGATGCTGATGTTATCATGCACACCTTTTTACCCACTCTTGATTTTTCACTGACCCCTTGTGACCAAACCTTTAGACAATTTGACGATGGTTCATATGATAGCTTTTTTAGTATTTTGTTAAAAATAAAAACTCAAGTCAGCCCAGTTAATCTAAATAGAAGCTTTAGCAGCATCCCTACTAAGAAGGATAAGTGTACCTTAATGGAGAGGGCATACAGGTGGTTTAGCATCACATGGTTGGGCTCTGGAAGCAGGGTGGGGTCACACTGACAAAATAAAGAAACATTCATTTTAAATAGGCTCATATCTGAGTCCATTCTGGTAGGTGCTAAATGCTCTGGTGCACCTCCCAGAGATGCTGGCATTTGATATACATTGTATACATGTTAAACATTGGAGTGGAACGGTGTTCATTTATACTAGAGAAGCTACTGTAGCATCACTCACACACTCACACACACACACCTCAATGCAATAGAAGTGACAGATGCTAGGGCCCTTGGGCTTTAGCGTTTTTTTGCTAAGGCATCTCCTCTCTACACTGGGGAACTGGACTGGTTTTACATGCCTGCACAATGATCAGTACATGTCCTGGAACAATTTGTAAATACATTTTTTTAACAGACAAATGTTAAGTGGTTTTGTAACTCAAGTGTCCCCCCCACTAGAATTGGCAACAGCTCTAGACAATGTTTTTAGTTATCTTTGTCACCACAGTTGGTAAAGGTGGGAATATGTGCCATTTGAAAAAGGTGTGTTCCAGCCTTTTAAACTTACAGATACACCGGTGTCCTTGTTCAACAGTACTTGCAGCAAATGTGGTGGTAAAATAGGAGGATGTTTAAGCTTGTCTTCTCCCTTGGTCAAGTAGGCTTCCTGCTGATAGGGTCCTGGGGGAGAGCTGGACAGGTCTGAAAGGTAGGTTAAAGCCCGTGTAAAGCAGACACATGTGTTTTGAGTTTGTCACACCACAGAACAAAGATCACATTAACCACCCAGCCAAATTTGAATACAATAAAATGTTGCCAAGTATATAAAATTATGTTTCAAAAGTGTGAAAATGTAACCAGCATTATCTGTTATCAAACGCTGGGGGTGTCAGCAGAAGGCACTGTAACCACACCCATCGCTGTGTTGTGCGAAAAAGTATCCTCAGCCGAACATTTAGATTGGAAAACAAGAGCCTGTATTTTATGAATTGTGTTTTCACTTTAAATATAAATAGTATCCTAAAAAGGATTCGATTGGAATAATATAGGGCTGTGTGGGTAGAAACCAGTTTCCAACAGACCACTTTTTAGTATCACTTTTGGCAAAACACCTGCAGATGCAGTGAGATGCTGTTCTTGTAAAATGTATCTAGCCTACAGCTTGTTGGATTTTTTCATTTGTATATGTTGTTTACATTTTCTGTTGAAAGAGGATTGGACTACATAAATACAGTTGGATTATTTGGATGCTGATTTGAACACGAGAATGCCGACTGGATTTGGGTATTTATTAGCAGGCAGGCTAGGCTACTAAACCAGTAGCTTTCAAATAATGCACATTGTGTGCTTATTTCTACAATGAAAGCACAGCTAGACTGTGTGCTGTTAAAGGGCAGTAAACAATTTAGCTATGGAAATGTAACGTGCATTGGAGCAGGTTCAATTTTAACTTTTATATCCTCATGTTACGGGGAGGGGTTGGCAAATTGGAGGACCATCTACGTATCTAGTCCCTCGTTTCTGGCCCTCCCAAAAAATCCTGAACAATGGAATTGATGTCTAACATAACATTTCCAAGTAAATCTCAGTATTTGCTTTACAGGGTTGTGTTGAAGTACCAGATACATTTTTTCCCAGGACATGGAGAACAATAAGACTACACACCAAATGTGTATAACGCCCAGGGTTGCGCCGAAGGGCAGTGCATTCCCACACGTGCAATCAGCGGATTGCCCCCAGCCTTGTGGACTCCATGCAGTTTGCGGGTTATCGTTTGCATTGGTTTGTGGTCACACGACTTATGCGCTTTCCTATGTTCTGAGTGTTTCCTGTGTATTGTTGAGTTTGATTAAACTCCGAGCAGTGGCTCGCCTGTTTGTGTACTCCTGTGTGTTTTGTATGTCTGCACTTGCACTTTTACAATTAGACTGTGGATACAGGTAAGCAGACTGAGATGAGTAGAACTGATGGTGAACTAAAGATGTCACAATATAGTGAAATGCTGACCCCTAATGGTTTAGAGAATATATGGTAATTTTATACTTCGAGCACGTTCAAAACATTTTTTTTTTTTTTTTTTTTTAAATCAAGAAATCCTTCATTGTTAGTGACTCTACCTGAAATGTCAGAGGTTTCTTGCGAATCGATCCTGAGAGCATCAAAGACCTCAAAGTCAGTTCTCTGCACATTAATGACATTGTTGATGGTTCCTGTCTTAGTTGTCATGACAGCCTGAGCAGGATATAAAGTAGTGTTTCTTAGCAAAAGAAAAATACAGAACAAAAAAGCAATATAGTGTGTGACATCACATACACAGGTCAACACTACATTATGGGAATCATCATACTCTCAACATTCCCATAATGAAATACAGGTGCATCTCAATAGCCAAGTTAAGTAATTTAAATTATTTAATTGATAAAATTTAAACTCACAGTGGATTAATTACACAAAGTGAAATAGTTCAAGTCTGTATTTGTTTAAATATTGATGATTACATCTTAATTCTCATGAAAACCCCAAATTTAAGTATCTCAGAGAAATAGAATATGACATAAGACCAGTGAAAAAGGAACTTTAACACACTTCAGAAAAGTATGTTCATGTACAAGCAGTCAGTACTTGGTTGGGGCTCTTTTACATGAAATACTGCATCTATGCGGCGTGGAATGGAGTCATCAGCCTGCTGAGGAATTGAAAGCCTGGGTTGCTTTGATAGCAGCCTTCAACTCGTCTGCATAATACCCCATATATTTTATATGGGGTTCGGGTCAGGCAAGTTTGCTGGCCAATCAAGCACAGTAATCCCACGGTCATTGAACCAGGTATTGGCACCTTTGGCATTGTGGGCAGTTGCCAAGTCCTGCTGGAAAATGAAATCAGCATCTGACTGATGCCTCAGTCCACTCCTTGTGAAGCTCAAGTTTTTGAACGGCCTTCCCTTGACAATCCTCTCAAGGTTCTGGTTTTCCATGTTCCTTGTGAACCATTTCCTACCACTCGACTTTCTATGACTATGCTTGGATACAGAACTGTGAACAGCCAGCTTCTTTAGAAATTATCTTTTGAGGCTTGTCCTCCTTGAGGAAGGTGTCGATGATTGTGAAGCCTACTGAACTTAACTGATAGACCATTTAAAGGCTCAGGAAACCTTTGCAGGTGTTTTGAGTTAATTAGCTGATTAGAGAGTGACACCTTGAGTCTACAATATTGCACTATTTAACAATATTCTAATTCTCTGACATACTGAACTTGGGGGTTTCATAAGATGTCAGTTGTAGTCATCATCAAGATGAAAAACTTTTTAAATGCTTTAAATAAAATGTATGCCATTGACAATTTACCAAAGCTTTGAATTGCTTTTTTTGTGACGAGTACGTATTGTAACTGAATCGTGCTGTACACTGTAACTGATTCGTGCTGTACAAGGAATGTAACCTACATTAAATAAGATCCTGCTTAAAGACAGACAGAACTAGTGCAAAAATCTTAATCAGACAGACAGACAGACAGACAGACAGACAGACATTCTACTCTCACCCCAGTGGGGTCCAGGGTCCAGTTTCCATCTATACAAAACTTGTATTGGTGCTCCCCCTCTGGCAAGTCAACAATAGCAACAAAGTTGTTGCGACTAGTTTGAAGAAAAAGCAAAGTATATTACATGAAAAGGGCAGACAACAAGTGTTTGTTACAGCATGTTAGCATTACACGTTGCATCTGACCAATTACCTTTTGTTAAGAGGGATTTTGTTGGCCCAGTTGTTAAAAGAACCAGATACATAAACGTCTTTGGCGGTGCCCGACCACCTGAAAACAGTGGGCCTGGCTTGTGCTGGGCATTTACTGTCGCTCTCCAGATCCTTTTGCCACGCTAGAAACTCTTGTATTTCATGTGGAGCCTGTAGAGTATATCAACACATCAACGTGTTAGTTTAGGTAGGCTACATACTGTTGACAAAGGGGTTTGAGAAGGGCTAGGAACATATGGATGCACTCATCATATCCAAACCTTTTGGTCTTCTTTTTGGAATATGTCTGTGTCCTCAGTGTTGTCCATCAAAATCTTCGTCCGTTCCTTCCCACCGGGCTGCCCATCTCGGTATGACCGTTCACCTTGACCCCCTCCGGACCGATCACTGTTGCTGTTCCCCATCTCCAGTCCAGCTACTGTAGCCGCCCACAAGACATAATGTTAGAAATGATAATTCTCCACATCACCTATTGTAAACCGCGCATTTTCTGAATTTCGTACGAGTCAATCATAACTATATAGGATTCAACGCTATGCCACACGGTTTCCGTGTTGGTATTCATGCTGAATTACAAAACTTACATGGTTGCCAAATAAATATCGCTGTCGCTCAGTGATTCTAGCAGATCGCAGTCAAGTTTAACCACTTTTATCTTGCCTTTTCTTTTCAAACCCGAAGTAGACTAGAAGTTATTGTCGTGTCTGTAGCTTACACACGACCAGCGATGACAGCAGAGCGCTCTGCTGCAGAGAGCACACCTCTTCCGTCTCCTGTCCGCTCCTGCTGCCTGTGAACAATCTATCATTTACACCGACGTGTGTAGCTTCACAAAGTATCCTAAATGAAAACACTCTTGTAAAAGGGAAAAATGTATCACACTGGTACAAACAACGTCCTGCTTGTAGTATATCTTATTATCTTAGTATATCTAACAGCAGGGCACAACAAAGGAAAGTGCTTGTGTCATTAATTTCTCAACCGCAAATCCTTTTCTCACGGTTATACAAATTCAGGCCTATACTATTTGCTAACATAAACAATAATAAAAAATAAAAAATAAATTTAATTAAAGAATTGGACAGAGTAAAATTGAATAAAAGATAGATTTAATATGTCTTGATCATCTTGATCATTGGTGAACTTTGAGACTATAGACTAGGGCTTGGCAAAGTAACAAGTGATAGATTATGGAAATGTAAAGAGAGCACAAACACCATGGCTAATCTACAACATTATGTTGCCTTATTCTACTACACATACATTATTTTGTAAAGTTTGTGCTGTATTAACAAGTAAACTTAGTATAATTGGTTACAGTGGCCCATTACAACCTACTGACCTATTCATTATGCCAGGCTCATAACCTACCTACAACCAGCCTATTCAAATGAAACAGAATAGGCTGTTAGGCCTACTGTAAAAGTGTAATCAGATATGTAACTGAAATGAAAGACTGGAATCTCACATTCCCATTGGCATTGCTAGATTTAACATCATTGTAAGTGTGGAAATCCCATTTCTCCACCCTTGTCCTGGAGCACCATGTTTTAGACGTGTCTCTTATCCAACACACCTGATTCAAATGAATGGGTCAATATCAATCTCTGTAGAAGCCTGATAACGACCCATTTATGTGAATTAGTTGTGTGTTAAAACAAGGAGACATCTCTAGCCTACAACAAGACAGTGGTACTCCAGCAGGATTTAGAAATGCAGCCCTAGTTTATGCTTGCCTATGTATCAGAATACCAGATGGCTCAGGCACAACAGATTACTGTTGTGTGATGGATAGGTGAACATTCAGCAAGCATGCATTTGGGCTAGAACAGTTCTGCCACTGTTTGTTCACTTCCATGGGTGAATAATATTTGAAGCATTGTATTACAGAATTCTCTGTATACAGTACTTTACTTCATTAGATTTTTCAAAAACACACTATGTAAATGAGAATAAACTTTTTGTATCAAGGTTTATGATTATATACGGGTTGAGTAATTGGTTTGTATATTTCTGAATAATGTCTGAATTGGAATTATAAGGAGTTGCATAATAGTTGATGGCAACAATACAGTATAGAAACCGTAGCAAGATTTACAATTCATGGGATTTTCACTAGAGACTATAGCTGAATGCATCAGGGTAACCAGTCAAGTTTTTATTATGCATTTTCTCATCATATAAAAAAATCTCAAAATATATGGTGCTGTTCATTCTCTTGTCTTGACACATAATACATGCTTATATCAACAGTAAACACACAATACTGCAACATACTCTATTGTGTGAGCGGGGCAGGTGCATACTATTTCATCACTCTGCCCCCAGTGGCCAAATAATGTTCATATCATATTTGATGATGATGATACTGTACTACAAGCGTATTCAACATTAGCCCATTGAGATGAACCATCTTGTTTTCAAAGGGTGCTATAGTATTTGATTTTTCTAAAGCCCTGTGCATTCATACCTGTTACAGCTGTTTTGTGACCATAGGAGCAGGGAAGAACTTTAAATAACAGATGGGGACAAACATAAGTGGGAATGCTTTTATATTTTGTTTGCATAAGCAAATAACATCAGCCAACTACATGCAGGCCTCATACACATGCGGTGTAATGTGCAAAATCAGCTGTCAGGTTTTATTTTAGCTCAAATTACTGGCTCAGATGGTTGACTCAGTTGTTGATGAGAAGGCCGGTGAAAGCATTAACAACACACTGTAGTTCATCCTGCTCTGTGCCAAGTAAATTCGTCAAATAGTAGCAAACAGAACCCATGCCCATTAAAATGGTAGTGTTTAAGACGATCTGGTGTCATTACACAATGTCTCATACATCTACAGATAAAGATAAATCATTTGGTTAAGGTATACTACAGTTTTGGACATTTGACTAAGGAAGGAACATACACTATAGAAACAATATACAATTAAATTATGAAGATTTGGGAAGTATTTACCAAATAAAATAATAATGCATGCTTATTGGGAGGGCAGGGGAGACAAGTGAGAGAGGAACACAGGGTTAAATGCTATAGGCAAACATGAAGAGAAGGGTCTTGAATAGTTAAGAAGAGGCAACTGTGGTAGCATGTCAAATGTGCAGGGGAAGAGCGTTCCAGAGTCTCGGGGCAGAGGAGGAGCGGAGAGATTGGGAGGGAGTATATGCCAGGAGGAGGTGAGAGAAGTAGGAGGGAGCCACAGTGTGAAGGGCCTTGTACAGTATGTGAGGAGTATGTCTTTTTGTATGTTAAGGGATATTATCCATAGCTATACCTGACAATCTGACAAAAATATTTACCGTCTCTTAAGGAAGATGTGAAAACAATTTGAGTAGATATTTAAAATGAGATCAAGTTTATTGAGATGTAAAACTGTTCTGATTGTTTTGGGATAGGTCATAGGTTATTTTAACACAGTGACTACAAATTAAACTTGTTCTAATGAAATTATTTGCTAAAATAATGAATACTGGATAAAACAAGTATACCGACTAATGTGTAATACTGTATATAAAGTATATATAGACAGAGCTGTAATCACGATGCACATTCCTTTTCTGTGATACGCAAATAACCAGTGTTTTGCTTGTTATACACTTCATAGATATTCTGGCTGTTGCTCATAAAGCAATGGATTACTGGACTCGTCATCTTGTTACTCACAGTTGTATGCAACAGCTGCTATTGGCACATCAAGGTTTTGTAAAGACACTTCTGCTCCTCCACACAAGATGTCCTATTCTCATAGTAACTCACACAGATACAAGACCAATTCCTCTTATTTTCTCATGTTTAAGAATAAGGTTGCATGAGAACTGCAAAGGGGTTGTACATTGCATGCTCAGTGTTACACAGTTAAGAAACTGTGCTGTTTGTTTCTGTATTGAATGGATTTACATTGCAAAGTGGCCAGGGAATTGCTTGGCTCTCAAATAGTTCATATTAATAATGAATAAAAGCAATTGTTATCGTAATATGCAACACCTAAATGAAGAGAAGAAGCTACATTTCATATAGACATATTCATCTTTAGATATGAATACATTTCAAATTAAAGCAAACTTCCACCAAGTAAGTATTCCCACAGTTACATTTACTCAGATTGGGGAAAAAAATAAAATATAAACACACACACACACACACACACACACACACACACACACACACACACACATACACAGTGGATATAAAAAGTTATAGTTAAAGTTATAATGCCAGGTGTTTGTGATGTAAAAGAATGAGACAAATATAAATAATGTCAGAACTTTTTCACCTTTAATGTGACCTATAATGTGTACAATTCAAATGAAAAACTAACTGAAATCTTCGAGGGGAAAACATTAAATATTAAAACCTTACAATAACCTGGTTGCATAAGTGTGCACACCCTTAAACTAATAAAAAAGCACCTTTTGATTTGATTACAGCACTCAGTCTTTTTGGGTAGGAGTCTTTTAGCATGGCACATCTTGACATTGCAGTATATCAGGTCTGGGCTCTGGTTGGGCCTTTCCATAACGTTAATCTTCTTCAGGTGAAGCCATGCTTTTGTGGATTTGGATGTGTGCTTTGGGTCGTTGTCGTGCTGAAAGGTGAACTTCCTATTCATCTTCAACTTTCTAACGGACGTCTGAAGGTTTTGTGCCAAAATTGCCTGGTATTTGGAACTGTTCATAATTCCCTCCACGCTGACTAAGGCCCCAGTTCCATGATGCTGCCACCACAATGCTTCACTGTGGGTATGGTGTTCTTTGGGTGATGTGCAGTGTTGTTTTTGTGCCAAACATACCATTTGGAATTATGTCCAAAACATCCAATCTTAGTTTTATCAGACCATAACATTTTTCCACGTGCTTTGGTATGACCGAGATAATTAGATTAACAGAGACAGAATTTCTTGAGCCTCTCCATTCTTCAGGTGGTCAACTTTCATTCAATGGTGGCTGGGCCTTGGTGCATTCACAGAGACATTCAGAGCTCATGAGCACAAGCATGGGGAAAGAGAAGAAAGGATGTAAAGGCTGTGGGAGTTATCAGTAAAAATAAATATCAGTTAGCAGTTGAGAGTAGCTGAGCTGCTGTGAAGGTTTGACTTGGAGTCCACCAATCTGACAATGACTTAATTGTTATTTCAAAGCATTTAGTTAACTAAACTAAACTAAGGGAAGAAATAATTAGCAAATGGTATTTTACTGGTCTTTAAATAAGGATTCCCTACTAGTAGAGAATCCTTATATAAAGACCAGTAAAATACAATTTGCAAATGATTTCTTCTCTTACTAGTGCTGCTTAGTGGCTAATAAAACAAATGTCTTCTTTTTCAATTCTAATGCAGCTAAGTTTTCTTTGAAGGTTAATGCTAAATATTCAAACATCACACAGAAATTGAATGTTTTGAAATAATTTATTAGGACAAAAAAGTTTTTTTGTTTTTTTCCAAGGAAAACATAAGAGGTAAAATAATCAGAGAAGTTTACAGTGTTGACAAGATTGTTATTTATTTTATTTTTTTCAGTGAGGAAAAAGTTGGAAATACCATGGTATCCTGCAGTGAAAGAGAAAGTATATCAAAAACTAAAGCCCGGTGTTTATTAAAATGACAGCACTTTGATATTTAACTAAATCAGTTTTGTCATGATCTGCCAGTGTAATATCTTCGCATTTTCTGAAACAAATCGGTACAGTCCAACGGATGTGTAGTATATCTGTCAAGTGTTGGCAGCATATAGTCCTAAGGGTTGGCTTACACTTACAGGAACAACAAAAAATGTCCTGCCCCTGTTGAAAAATCTACATATTTTATACAGTTCATTCCAAAAAAACTGACAGACACAGTTAATATTAAATGTAATCAAAAAAGGTTTCACATTTGAAACTGATGTACCTATCCCCAAGCAAAACAGTAAATGGCACACTACAGCCCTATGTGTAATGCCACATAACCCAACACAATGCCACTCACATAAAATATAACGTACAGCAGTAGTCACAGTCGTACCGTTTCATTTTCTGCTACTTGCATCCTTCATTTTCCTTAACAATCATCTTACAGTGAAAAATCACAATTCATAACAATAATATGACAAAGTAAGAAAACATGTTTGACACACATATCCCCCTGGAGAAGGCCTAGCAACCTAACCCAACCTCTCCCCCACATCACACAGTGTCCTGGCTGAATTCACAGTTGAAGAGAAAACCTTTCCACTTTGGCAGGCCCAAACACAGCTATAAACTCTCATAATAAAAGTGTAATGCTCCTTGTCTCTATGTAACATGATATGTAACAGTCAAGGTTTCCAACCCATCTTAAATGCTCAAGCAAAATCTACCTCCCCCCCCCCCCCCCACCCTACCCACCCACCCACCCACCAACCGAAAAAAAAACAGGACTTGTATTTACAATATTTTACAATATCGTACATCTCACAACAAATGAGACATCGGGTACATGATAATGATAATAATTATCATTGTCATGTTATCATTACTAGTATAAGTTCTTGTTAAAAAAAACTACCAAGATTTACATTTTGTGAAACATTTTCAAAAATAGTGTATACATAGAAATGTTCTGTTATTCAATATTCAAATTCAGTAAGAACTAGTGACAAATATACACTTATTCAGCACAAAACAGCTCCTGACCTTTTAATGGAAGAAAGAGATTGTTTGTTTCTGTCTCATATCAGTTTTTGACTGTATGGAAAAAAAAACAACAATAAAACACAAAGGAATAACACAACCATCACAAAAAATAAAAGGTAAGATAAACAAGTGAAGAAAACATCTAAAAAGTGATGAACATTTGGAGAGACGTTGCTCCCGTTTGTTAACTAAAGTAGCATTTCTTTTCATTTGACGGATGTAGTTTAGTGAGGGTCAGGGTGGGGGCAGATCAGCTTTAAAGTGGCTTCCATCTCCCAGTCGACACCCCTTGATCACCAGCGGCACCCCCATAGTGAGAACACCACAAAACAAAAGCAACCTTGTACAGTATGTCAAGGTAAAACACAACCATGCCTGAGTAGAAGACTTCCTTAATGGTAACCATTAGTGAAGGCCGTGGCAATCAAAGGACCCTAGGGAGACAAATGTAAACGTTCTTCATTACTATTGTGTGATTTCCACTCAAAGATCCCTATTTTAACAATCTAAGTGCACAGTCTAACGCTTAAGCGCATTTAGGACGTGGCCAATGCCACTTGAACACCGGGGGGGAAAAAAAAACACCAGGCGCTGGTTAAAAAACTCTATTCATTATTCACAGCTGTGTTGTGTGTGTGTAACATACAATAAACCAATTAGAGTGTCATCTCCCATTCCGTTTAAAAGTCACACGCTCATGTACCTTGGGAGAATAAGAAAGAGTTCTTCTAGAGGAAACTGCTCATATGCTCATTCGTGAAGTGAAAGTAAGCGAGAAGATTCCATTAAGCTCCCTAAAATATTTGATGGACACACTAATCTTTCAAAATGTACTCTATTTGTTATCCATTGTTGTTTGTTTGTTTGTTCGCTCCTGCGCTTCCCTGTGTGTGTAACAGCACGTGTATTGTGTATCAGCCACAGGTGCTGCTATCTTGATCAAATATGTGAAATACTGCACCATTGACTTCAGACCAGGTTATAGTTGGTCAAGCGTGCAATCACATTGCCTAAAGATAGCAATGTACCAGCAATGCGCTCTAAAATCATCTTGTGACCCCCTCCTCTGTGCCTCGCGACCCCCAGGTTGAGAAACACTGCGCTAGACCACACCTCAAATGTATACCAACATACCCATGGTTGCTCAGACGGGTGCAAGTACATTTGCTATTTAAACCAGGTGTGTGCTGGATGGGAAAATAACAGCGTCATTCGGAAACTAGCAAAGGACACTAAACAATGCTGCTTTAAAATGCAGTACAGAAACTGCTTTTATAACAAAAAGTTATAACAGGTGTACCTTACCCCCAAACTATGGCTGAATCCAGTGCTTGGAGCTGGGCTTGCAGCACTAAGATAATTGCTGACCGCTGACTCCTGATTGGCTGTTCCATACAGGTCCGCCATTGGTCCGGGACTGCTAGTACCTAAGAATCCCGCTGAGCGCGAGGGGGCGGAGCCTACAAATTACAACAATAACAATGTAACATTTTGAATTTTAAGTATAATCTAAATCTATTAGGAGGTTTCACGAATGCCTTTACATTTACAGCATTGTAACTTCTCCAGTATTGTCAAAAGGACTAATCCAAATGTATAAGATAGGTAACTAAATTTGCAATGTTATTTAAATGTTATTACATGCCTTATTAGAGAGAAAAAAATGTATAACACATGTTAAATACAGCCTTGCAAGTCTAGATAATGTAAATAAAAAATATAAATGTGTTTTCATACCATAGTTAGAATTCATACCTCTAACTACAGCTGCAGCGGCTGCTGCAGCTGCCATTGGTCCATATGCGGTCAGAGGAATGGCTGGAGACACACAGACACAACACATTCTTTACTGAGAGAGTCACGTTAACCCTTGACCCCTAAAGACACCCACTACTATTTATGCTACGTTCGAGCATCTTGGAGCTCGGACGTTCCGACTTCCAACATTAAAAAAATAATACGATACACCCCCCCTCATCTCGGAATTCCATGTTGGAATCTCAGGCAAGATTTCTCAACACCGAGTCGAACGCAGCATTACTATTCAATTGTAATCCTCAGGAAGACAGAAATTCAATCACAATTACTTTAAGATTGATTTTATTTATGTATGTATTTATTATTAAAAGGTGTGATGAAATCTCCAGCAGAGCAAGCTATTTCTTTAACAGTCGAACCCACAAATGCTGATGCTCGAGATACCAGTCTAAAGAAGAGGGATAGTTGTAATTGTTTCTTCAATCAGCATAATGGTTGTAAGCTCTGCTAACCTAACTGCAAAAGGGCTTGCAAGGCCCTGCATGGTTGAGTGTCTCCCTGCTCCAACACACCTGATTAAAATGAAGCCTCTTTATCTGATAACGACCCATTCATGTGAATCAGGTGTGTTGGAGCAGGTAGATCTAAAACATAGGGGCTTCCCTGGACCAGGGTTTAGGACCACTGGTCTACACTGTATTTATGATAAATGTGATCAGTGTGACCCTATGCATGACCAAACAATAAAAACCAACCAGTTACAGTTACGTGTAAGTGTTTATTTGTTTGTGTGAACTGCATGTGTGTGCTGTGTAGCAGATTGGCAGCCCCTAGCTGCTTGTAACGGCCAGGGGTCTCATTTATAAACGTTGTATGCACAAAACGGGGCTAGAAACGTGCGTACGCCACTTTGCACGCAAAGGTTGTGGTCTATAAAAAACAAACTTGACGGGAGAATGTGCGGTCCTCCACGCACACTTTGAAACACACACAAATTGATGTGAGAGATGTTTTGAAATTAATAACCTTTGAAAAGTCAATGGAAATATAAGCTCTCATGTACAACAGGCCCACAACTTGAGCCAGACCTCAAACATGAATTTTAAATATAGGCTATTATATAGGCTATATCTCAAACTTGACTAAAAGATTGTCCATAATTAATGCCCCACTAACCACAAATCTCTAGTTACTGGGTGAAATTACTTTTGTGGGGTTTCTATTGGGTTTTGCCATCATTACATTTATCAATGAATATTTATTCAGGAAGTTTCAGTGACCATTTACAGGCAATTGTGGCGTTTAATTTGGTGGAACAAGACGCTCATTCACGTCCACTAGATTTTAAGAATAGTTGGATTTATGAAGGAAAACTGGCGTGGGATGTTTTATAAATCCAAATATTTTTGTGCACACGCCCTTTCTGTTTGTGTGAATTCTACGCAGTTTTATAAATCAGACCCCAGAAAAGGATGCTGACTGACCTGTGAGCTCAGGGGGGTGGGGTGAAGTCAGGAGGGGGGTCCTCTCTAAGTGGAATTCTAGAAACAGAAACATAAGAGTGCTGTTGAGACACGTTCATGACTCACATGGACAACACACACACACACACACACACACACACACACACACACACACACACACAGGGGATAATAAAAGAACAGTGTTTGGAGACTGCAAGCAGAGAGGAGATTGCGAAACACCCCTGAATTCTGATTTGACTCCATATTATTTAGCATGACAAAGACAATTCAGTCTAAATATACATTTGCTTACAATTTACCATATTAACACAGCGTCAAAGATATTAAATTGGTTTTCTTATTACTTTTTGGGAATGAAATGTACGTCAATTAAGCAGCTACACAGAGTCAAAAGTACAGCAGTATTAAAGGTATTGTCAGCTATTGTAAGCAAAATGTAAGATAATACACTTTTTGTAAATTTCAATATATAAATATCTCCTCGCATTTCGCTATCTTACCGTTCACTGTGCCTGTTTAAGAAATAATCTTAAACTTCTACACAGCCCTGGCTCCGTAAATAGAAGCATAAACAAAGTGGCGAACACCGTTTGTATCAACAAAGCCGCAGTACTACGCTTTGCTTCACAATGCAGTTCAACGTGTGAGACGCCGCCAAGGAGGATACTGTTACGAAAATGTTGATTTAAGCTCAAAATTATCAAGAATGACTGACCATACCTTCAGCACATGCGTACACACACATGCAAGCATGCGTGCACACACACACACACACACACAGCCATGTAATCATTTGAGGCATTGCAAAATACTACAGTTTTGTTTGGTTGTTAAAAAATAGGGCTCCACGCACTTTTATATACATATACATGTACTGTATATGTGGCAGAAGTTACATTTATGAAAGTATTAGCTTCTATAAAAAGCTTCTATTTCATGCAGTTTTGCTTGCTCAGTAAATGTTAGTGGTGTGTCAGTAGATTTAGAGCAGAATAAGTGTTGACATTACCAGGGAACTGGTAGGTATATCCAGGTGTGATGCCAGCATAGCTTCGGCTGGTGTAGGTGGCTGTCTGGAACCCTGGGTAACCTGAGGTGAGAGAACAGGTGTTACGTTTAATCACTGTACTCAGATACATACAGCGCACACCATAGGCGTAGTTGGGGGGGTGCAGGGGATGTGTCCCCATCAATATTTCGAACGAACTATATCGGAGTAGTAGCGCATTATGCATATTAACCTCTCATTGAACTGCTTGACAGTAAATCCGTAAGCTAGAATAGGCCTACTACACTATTGGTTCACTGTTAATGTGTTAATGTGCACATTGTGCACCCCATGGGGGCTTTTGATGCTGACAGAGTGCTATAGACCAAAGTCTTGTTTCTCCAGTAGTAGTTTTATTAGGTTATGACCAAAATGTGTAGTAGACCAATATTGTTTAAGTCAGCTATTAGTTTAGCCTACACTAGATTATCCCAAAACAATATTCAGAAAGTTTTTAACATGAGCATGAGGTATTAAATCCAAGGGTTAATACATTCAAATTAATTTATATATCATGTACTCCCCCCATAGAAAATAGAACAGAAGAGTAGGCTATGTGTGTTGAGGCCTATGTCTATGTTTAATAACCCTTACTGCATTATATTACATATATTTTTTTATCTGCCAGGTTCCTGTATTTAATTATGTTTTCCTTTAAATAAATAGACATTTCTACCATACATTGGTGCAGAAAAGGCACCAATTGTTCCATAAGAATTTAACAGAATGCAGAAAATTAAGTGTTTGATTCTCAAAATGTTCTGGGGGAGGACTCCTGCTTTATATGTCCCCCCCCCCCCCAATGTTCAAACGAAATCTACGCCCATGGCACACACTATAACAACCAGTCTCTGCACTTACATTGCAGTACAATTGCATACATTTATATTCATTGGCACTTTTAACTGGTAGTACTGCTTTAGCAGAAGCTCATTAGAAGTCCATTATGGAACACATGAAGATCATTCTGTTTGTCTTTAAAACTCTGCTAGATTTGGTCTATGGGTGTATCTTCATTTGCCTGCATAAGACTGCCATGTCTCACTGAACACCCATAACCTAGATCACAATATAGGCCATGGGTGATTCTGATACATAAAAATCCATCATTACTCTGGGGCCTATCCATTATAAGTCTGATGATCACCTGATGTATTTTGCTGTTGGTTACAACTATTCTATACCGCTGTTTTGTAGCACTAGCAACTCTTTTATTTGCATTTTAAACTAAAGTATTTTTATTAGGTTAAGACTTTTTGTTAAGGCAATTCACTACACTTTTGGCATAAGACAATGCTGCCCCCTATCTGCAAATACTAGCCTGGTCAGTGGGTGAAATTCTACACCTGCAGTTGTAGATAGTCTGGACAGACAAAGTTATGACAGACACTGTCTTTGTGTCCCAGAGTTTAGTTTCACTTTCCAGTCTTAAATCAAATCTGCGTAGTGTCCTTGTCCAGTGTTTCCAGTGAATGGTTAGAATGCCTGAAGACGTGTATAAAGGTGAACAACAATAATGGTAAATCAGTCCTCAGTGCTCAGAAATGGGCGGTGTTGGTGTAGAGTCCATCTGTCCGTGGTGCTGTTGACCACCAAAACTTTCAAAACACTGAAAAAAAGTACAGTGCTCTGTCTTAACAGCAGGTGTCAGTATAACCATCACAGGGATTGGAACATGGGCCTTTCCTGCAGTCTCAGATGGTCATGCCATAGTGAATATGAAAACCTCTACAAAACTCCCTGAATTCCCCCCGGACTCTAAGAGTCTAGGGTCCGGTTTTGGATTCAGCATAACAGCTTTGCAAAATACAAAACATGAATATAGTATATAGAGTAACATCAAATCACTGTTGAACCTAATGTTTCTGTGGGTATTTTCACAAACACTATTTTCACTGCGTCAGATACTCAGCACCTTGACCTATAATATTCCTATATTGTCACTGAATATGGACCAGGGACATTTCATCTACATAAACCAACAGTTTCTATTGATTGATGAACCAGCTAATATTGTTAGTAACTGAACACATTTCACATTTAATTTAACTAGTAAGTGAACACAGCCTCATGGTAAAAGGTAACAAAACGTTGACACAGAGCTGTAGGAACACACAAACATATCTCAAATTAGTTTACTGGCAGCTGCATGTTGAAATAAATGACATCTATCTATCTATCTACCTACCTATCTATAGTTTTATAATCATACATCATATTCCCACAGCAGGAAGCATGTGTGTAGAACAACTATGGTAACATTGTAATCGAAAGTGATAATGCCTAGGTTTCTCCTACAAGGTCTGGTACAAGCAGGCTATTGTTCAGTGCCTGCTGTAATACATGTGGCTATATTTGTGCAGCATAGCTCTGGCTCACGAGTGGGTTTACAGTAAGAAGCCCTATCAGGCCCGGATTAAGCAGTATGTGGCCTGCAGAGGACGACCTTTAAGGTATCCCGTGCTTCGGTCTCAGAAGACAAACACCTACAACACACACTCACTTACCCAGCATGCCAATGCCCAGCATAAAGGCGTCCATTCCGTAGGGCATCACCCGTGAGCGCCCCCTAGCGGAGCCCGTGGGGGACATCACCTCCTTGGGCTGAGCCTTCTTGCACTCCACCTGTTGTGCGGAGTGGAGAGGTAAACTTTGGGACGGCAGCGGCGGTGGCTGGAGCGCCTATATGTCGATGGAGGGCTCACCATTTTGTTGTTGATCTCGTGGAAGTGGATCTCACAAACCTTCTCCACCACGTCTTCGCTCTCAAACGTCACAAAGCCGAAACCTAGCGGGAGCAGTGGCACGGGGACAGATACGCTGTTAAAGAACAGACCCACAAGGGCCCCAGGAAGATTGATACAGTTATGCCTTATCTGCTTTTATAATAAACTAAGCAGAACTGTGCGTGTGTGTGTGTATGTGCGGGGGGGTTAAGGGTCTTCCTTTAGAGTCTCATGTCTCTTCAAGTGTGACGTCCACTGTTATAAGACTTCTGTATCTCCACCACTGGCGTTCTATGACAGTCTGTACTGTAATAGCTGCGTATCATGTCTGCCCCCTCCTCTCGATGTTCCTTTTTTGCACTCATCACCCCCCCGCCTTCCCCCCCCCGGGGGACAGAAGGCCCGGGCCAAGCTGCTAGTCTGTCATAATCGATCAGTCCCGGGCCACGGAGGAGGCGCTTAAGGCTTTATCCTGAGCCCGATTAACGGACTGGCTAATTAGCCGAGCTGGCCTCGCTTCGTCCGACTCCTCGCTCCGCTCCTCTCAGCCCCACAGGAAGGAGGCGCAGAGGGGGGTGGCAGGGAGGAGATCAATACAGAGGAAGGAGCATGGTGGGAGGGAGGAAGAGAGCAGGGGTTGTGGGGAGCAGAGGACGGTCGAGAGAGAGAGAGACAGACAGACAAACAGACAGAGAGAGATAGAAGGGGGGGCTCACTCACCCCGGTGTCTGTTGGTGGTCTTGTCGAACATGAGCATGGCATCGTCGACCTGCAGAGAAATAAACACACTTTTACACCCCTCTTTCTCTCTCTCTCTATCTCCCCCCCTCTTTACCTCTCTCTCTACCTCTCCTCTCTCTCTCTATCTCTCTCTCTCTCTCTCTCTCTCTCTCTCTCCTGACACACGCCATATTGCCTGACCTCACCCCATCTCAGGTTCTGTGTGGAGGAAGGGGGGGGGGGCAGCACCAGATGGATGAGGGCTGTGGGGGCACTAGGGGTCCAGGGACAGGTTACTAAAGTGTCTGAGTGGGCAATGACACACCATCTACGTGTGGGATGATTCCACAGGATCTGGAGAAAAAGTTTGTCTTTAATATAGTTCTCAATACATATATGATATACATATATTGTATTTGATATTTAGGGTATTGCTGTTTGTTTTTCTTGGTGATTTATTGATCTATGTTAAAAGGACGTGCTTCATAGAGAACCAACTATCTTCTTCTGGGGTTTATTTTCTCTTAATGTTACGACACCACTATGCAGTAGGTGAGTGCAGATGTGCATTGGTCGTCGTGAACAAGCTAAAGGCAGACTTTTTTTGTTTTTCTTTTATGGCTAAACTCCCCATTGTCATTCCCTCTCCCAGAAAGGCGAAAAAAAGAGAACATCCGCAATCCTCTGCCTTTTCGGCACTCGTCAAAACTTCACATTGCCATGGCAACGGCACAATAAAAATGTCCTGATAAAAAGACACGTGTGAATCATGGGAGGCTTCCAGAGAGTCAGACGGGGTGATAGGGGGTGGGGGAGGTGGAGACAGACAGCCCCTGGCTGAAAGGTGAGTCGCTCGGGCAGGTGGACATGTTGTAATGAGGCAGGGTGGATAAGCAGAGAAACAGTGACAGGTGGAGCGAGGCTGGAGCTCACCGAGGCAACGCAGCCAAAGTGGGACGGCGGGAGAGGGGAGAGACAAAGGGAGAGAGGCCGAGAACAAAGAGGCACCGAGTCTTTGTTTGTTGGCACAGTCGGCCATAATTCCTCCGCCTCCTCGGTCTTTGACCTCTCTCTCTGGCCGAGCCTCGCTTTAAAGAACAGAGACACAGGTGTCTGTCCCACACAGACACATGGACGGACACACACAGAGAGTTGCATGGAGCGGGTGAACTCTTTCTCTCTCTCACATACGCAGACAGTGGAGGCTTGACTAAACATTTAGTAAGATAATCTGTGCCCTATATTAAGTGTGCTGGCAGGCCTGCTACACAGTTTGCCAGGCACACACACACACACTTTCTCTCTCTCTCACACACACACACATGCACACACACACACGCACATAAACACTTTCTCTCTCTCTCACACGCACATGCTCATGCACATACGCACACATACACGCATGCACTTCTTCTAAATACACACTTGACTTGACACACTTGAGTGTGTGTGGTGTGGTTGGCTGGGGCTGTGTGTGTGAGCCCTAAAGGCTAGTTTGCTTACAAAAGGTCAAGGGTGAGGGAAGAGAGCACTGCCAATGTGAAAGGAGACCTGTTGTCTTAGGACTCATATCACTGACTTCTTCAACGCTGACATTTACCCATGAGCCTCTAGTTTCCAAATGAACCACAACGAAGTGCAATATTTAGACATCGGATTGATGTCAGACACATAGGCTGGTTGGTTTAAAGGTATTTGTCAGCTATTGCAAGCTAAATGTAAGCTAATACACTTTTTGTCAAATTCAACAAATATCTCCTTGCATTTCGCTAGCTTACCGTGTTGAAAAAATAATCCGATACTTCTACAGCCCCGGCTCCGTAAATAGTAACATAAACAAAGTGGCGAACACTGCTCGTATCAACAAGCTGTAGTACTATGCACAATGCATGTCGATGTGTGAGGCGGCCCCGTGGAGCGATACTGTTTGGGTTTGAGCTCGAAGTTTGCAAGAATAACTAACCCTGCCTTTAAATAATTTGATTAGAAAGTAACCAATTATACTGTACAATAGTTCCACACTTTGAGCAAGCACCAAAAACTTGACCTGACTAGTGAAGATTAGTGTGTATAAAAACAAAACTATCTGAGATATGACTGCAGGCCAACATGTTCCTCCATAATGTGAGTTAATTCTTCCCTCATCTCCACTGTAATTCTGGTCCCATCCCTCTCTTGAACCTTTGTGCTCAACAGGATGGGACACAAAAGGTCCAGTGAGGCAGTCTAATCAGGAACGTCCATGGATGGCTGGAGCACATTTCATAGTTCACTCAGCTAAATCTCTCTCTCTCTCTCTCTCTCTCTCTCTCTCTCTCTCTCTCTCTCTCTCTCTCTCTCTCTCTCTC
>JAODOY010026081.1:8711-23459 GCA_025399855.1 Forbesichthys papilliferus | reverse complement strand
ATGTCCTTAAGACAATGTATGAACACATGTCCTTAAGACAATATATGAACACATGTCCTTAAGACAATGTATGAACACATGTCCAACACATGTCCTTAAGACAATGTATGAACACATGTCCTTATGACAATGTATGAACGAACACATGTCCTTATGACAATGTAAGAACACGTCTTTAAGACAATGTATGAACAAATGTCTTTAAGACAATGTATGAACACATGTCTTTAAGACAATGTATGAACACATGTCCAACACATGTCCTTAAGACAATGTAAGAACACGTCCTTATCAAGCCTTAGCGTTACTACAGCCCGTTTAAAGGTGCTTCTCCATCCCTGCACTCCAGGTCAGAACGGGTGACGTCGAGACAGAGAAGCGACTGAGGAAGGACTTGAAGAGAACCAAAGCCCTGCTAGCCGACGCCCAGATCATGTTGGACCACATGAAGAACAACGCTCCCAGCAAGAGAGAGATCGCCCAGCTCAAGAACCAGGTAGCACAATGTTCTGCCTCCCCCCCCCCCCCTCCCCAATTTAATGACATATGAGCGTATGAAGTGTACCGTTGACACCCAGCCAGGTCCTAAGGTGATTTTAACGGATATGAGATTTTTATAAAAATGGGAATGTTGTCAGTATTAACACCAGCATTGATGTTTCTCATCACATATCAGTCCTATTACTTAGTTTACAGCTAAAAAACCCAACACATTTTCAGTTCCACTTTACCATGTTATTATTTTAACCATTTTATATTCTTATTTTCTTTTGTGAAGCGTTATTGTGCATATCATATATCCATCTGCACTGTGTGTCTGCTCCTGCTAGTTGGAGGAGTCCGAGTTCACGAGCGCAGCAGCGGTGAAGGCCCGCAAGTCCATGGAGGTGGAGATGGAAGACCTGCATGTCCAGATGGAGGACATCTCCAAAGCAAAGCAAGCGGTCTGTGCTTCTCTTCTTTGTGTCCGGCGCTGCAGCTATTAGGCTGTCAGGGTCACTGTGTCGGGGTCAGGGGGCAACGTGGGGCAGGGAAGGCATCTTCACATAGCTGTTTCCCCAAGTAAAGCTGTGTCAGAGCTGGTGCCAGGCGGGCTGCCAGGGTCATGCCAAACCTCAGCTGAAAACGCCGGTCACTCTGCTAAAAAAGCCTAACTGACAGTGCTAGGAAGCGTTTTTGGAAGCGCTGAGAAGCTTAGGTTGCTATGAAACAGACTCTCTCTGGGAATTAATATGTTGCAAATAGTAGTTTGTGTTAGCAACACGTTATTTCACTTGTAAGATTCTATAAAAATGTTTTCGTGTTAGTATCATCTGACTATCAACTTACCCATTGTTGCTGTCGTCGTGTGCAAGAAGTAGGATATGACGGATGCTCGTAGTATTTGTCCCGCCCCTTCACCGCTGCGATTGGATGGCCGGGGAAACTGTGACAGTGATGAAGTTGAAACATTTTCAACTTGAAAAAACACTTTGCACCCGGCGTGGAATCAATTGAAAAATAACGCTCTGCTTCATAGGATATGATATGTTACCAAATGCACAGGGGTACTGTATGATACTGTATATTAAGCATAACACTTTCAGGACAGTCAGGTCTGTTTACAATGGCTTGTTAAAGACCCCACCCATCGGTAAGTAAGTAAAGTACGTTTTTATTTATATAGCACATTTTCACAAACAGTGCTTTACAGCCTTACCAATGAAATTACCAGCAAAAACACATAATACATTAAAACAGCAAAGCAGCATAGCAGATATAAAAGCAGCATACGTCATTAAATCAAATGCTAATGAGAGGCTTAGCTCTTAAGGCTAGAGGGAGAGCGTTCCATTGCTTGGGAGCCACTGTGTCAAAAGGTCACCTCTTGTTTTGAACCGAGTTCTTGGGACAGTGTGTCGTATGTAGAACCCAGCCAGGATGGTCTGGTGGTCTGGGGGTTTGGCTCTTAGCCAGACGGTTGTGGGTTCCAGCCCCGGTGATGACCTACCTGTAAGCGTCCTTGAGCAAGATGCCTAACCCCCTAACCCCCTAACTGCTCCCGGTGGTTGGTCGCACCTTGCACGGCAGCAATCACGCATGTATGACTATATGCAATATACATATATATATAATATGGATATTTCTGCAAGGGCACTATTAACGCCTTTAGTACAAACCGACACAACTGTGGTCGTCACTGACAAGAAGTTCAGCCTAGCTTTTAATAGTGTGTGCTAAGTGTTGCTGAAACCATGTCAAATCTGAGCAATATAGAATCTATTACTGCTCATGTCTTCAGCAAGGTAAATATTTCTGGAGATACTTTTTTATTTTTTATTCCTGAAATGAGCTGGTGCAAATAATGTAAATAAGGTATTCTCTCCAAGGAACACACTGAAATGAAGTAAGATGGTTTTAACCAAGCAACAGCGTAATGCTACTGCATGTCTCCCAAGCATTGCTAGTTCAGTGAATATTGTTCAAAAACCTCACAAATGTTTCACACACTGTTTCTGTTGTGCAAGGAATCCTGATTGTACACCTGAACTGAACGTTTGACCGGCTGATTATTAGCAAACAATGACTGTGGTTCTTGAGCCACACGTTTTACACGACACTGGAGGTTAGACAAATGGTTGAGCTCTACATCAGGCTGCATATCATATGGAAGGGGCAGCTGTAGATAGAAACGTGCAGAATACACGTACATCTGTGTAATAACTTTGTGTTGTAAATAGCATTTCTTCATTTCTGAATGATCTGCTGCCTCGGTCTTACGTAATTGCAGCACTTTGAAAAGATTGTCTTTTTTTTTGACAGCTTGTTGTTTTCCTGCCGTAGTCTAAGCCATATATATATACGAGGCATGGGAAATAGTATTTTCCTCTTTTGCCATTTTGTTTTGGCTGTCACGGCAACAGAGCAAGTGAAAACCAAAGCGCTCAGCTACGTAATTGGCTTGCCATTGCTCCGGCAGGTTATTGTTAAATGAAAGTTTTCCACAGCAGCTTGGCAGCAGTTTTTGAAGTGTCCGTCACAATGTGTTTCCCCTCCTGTGCAGACGGAATGCTGAAGTTGCTTTTAAAGTTTCTGCTTGTATTACTACTCAATGAGGCCAAAGTTGCTTTTGTGTGTGTGTGTGTGTTTTGTTTTTCAGACGTGTAAAGTGAATTTGCCCTAGATTCGGAATAGATATTTTTAGCGTTCGCTTTTTGTATTCCAGCATTATTGGAGGTATTTGTTTAAAAAAAAAATCTGCAAGACAAAGCATAATCCATATAGAAACAGAATGAATCATTATAGCAGAGAATGGAAGACTCTGTTGTACCACTTATGCTGTCAACAATATTGTTCTGTTTGGACTGTCCCTTAAAAAGATGGATGCTAAAGTCTCTTCTCCGCTCCGCTCATCTGCTCACTAGGCACTAATAGATTCATTAGCCTTTTTTGCACAGGCACATTAGTCAGTCATCATTTATTAATACGTGGTCCTAAAACACCAATCCCCCACCCCCAACACGAAATAGGATTACTGCTCGTTCCCTTCCCCGTGTTTAAAAGGCAGCTGCAAGACATTCACTGGTTATTATTCATCCACTAATTGGAGGCCATGATTATGGCTGGGACCTTTAATGACCCTTGTTGTCCTTGTGATTTGGTCCCTTGGTGGAAAGCTTTCATGGTGCGCACACACTGCAACAGGCAGGCGTCCTCCTAGAAGCATACAGTACTGTATAGCTGCAGTGGATATTAAAGTGGGGGTGGGGGCTCCCCCAGGGGATTGCAGCTCTAGTTTGAAAGATTTAGGGAAAAAGTCTGGTATTATTATCTTTAATAAAACTTTTATTAAAAAAAAACGAATGCAGTTGTGTTCCTGGCGGTTTATACTAGATTTGTGATGTTATTATCTTGGCTAATGTTGCGTGTGTGATTACATTTGTTCAGCAATTTGTGTGGAGCACCATGAGGGAATGTGAAATGACCAGACACTTATGACTTTTAGATGACTCTCTCTCTCTCTCTCTCTCTCTCTCTCTCTCTCTCTCTCGCTCTCCCTCTCTCTCAGCTGGAGGAACAGCTGAGTCGCGTGCAAAGGGAGAAGAATGACCTCCAGGCAAGGTTGGAGGAGGATCAGGAGGACCTGAATGAACTCATGAAGAAACACAAGTCTGCTGTGGCGCAGGTCCCGCCTCCTGACACCTGTCATCGCTAGCACACACACACACACACACACACACACACACACACACACACACACACACAACGCACCACACAATCATAGCACAATCCGCTGCCATATCACGTCAAGAAAACAAATGTTCATTTTGTCAGGATTATTCCTATATAGACGTCACGTTGATTTGTTGAATTAACCTTAATCCATCCTGGACAATTTAGACGTTTTCTAAAAATGGTAAGCGTTTGCTGCGTGCTCGTTTCAGTGCTAATGTAGCCGTATGTGCAGATGAATGCCAAGTGTAAATGAAAGTGGAGTGAAAGCATTTTCTCCCCGTCACTGATGGAACGATGAGTGATCTGCCAGCACCGGCTGCAAATGAATCCATCCCTCCTGTCTAAAATGAAGAGGCTTTATTCCCTACGGGGCTCAGTGTAGCAGAGTGCTTCATCTAGTGGAAAAAAAAGCACTCATCTCAAATATTTCACGCAGGTCACATTGAAATGAGATTTATTGATGTGCTTTCGCACGCCTGCTCTGCCCTCCATTTTAGGTGTAGCAAAACAGCTACCAGCCAGATTTATTTGTCATCTTGTTAATGTGATAAGTCACTGTGTGTTGGGATATTGACTTCATACATTTTCATCTTCTCCTTCTTAATCATTGATTGATGATGCACACATACAATATAACTTGCATTGAGAAATTAAGCAAAATTGCCTCTTCAGGTGCAAAACCTTGTTTGCTGTTTTCCGACAGAATACCATTACACTTACAGAAATGTCGATTTAACCGAATTTCCCCGGGTGATAATGAAACCCATAAGAGTTTCTCCTGGCTGACTTGTTTTGTCTTGTGTGATGCAGTCTGCACAGAATCTGAACCAGATCAGTGACCTCCAAGCCCAGCTGGAGGAAGCTCTCAAGGAGAAGCAGGAGATCCAGGAGAAGGTACGCTACTATGCCAGTAGATCAGAGCAGAGCCATGAAGAGAGAGAGTTGCGCCAAAGGAAGTTTGACATGGTCACATGGTTCATGGAGAGGAAAAACAGTCCCAGGAAGTGCTTGTTGGGAAATTTGAATCGATTATACAAATATATAACGGAATTGTTTGGTAATTAGTAGTCCATAAATGCACAAATTTACATTTACAGTAAAATGTATAGGCTACTTTTAATATTTAGGCTAACTTCCGGGAACTATTTTGAGTCTCCTTTGAGGCTCTGAATCAGGGGTCTTCAACAGGGGGTCTGGGACCCCTAGGGGGTCCTCAGGAGTATTGCAGGGGTTCTCTCAAAATATTTTATCCTTAACTTATTTTCTTCCAAAAATTTAAATGTCAGAAAATATAGATTAACATACACCAAACACAACCTGTGCTATAAATAATGTATATAAATCTGTTCAATATTATTTTAATGGCTTAGTTAGTGGCCTACCTTTATACATGGCACTATTAATAGGATGCCCTACACATTACTGTTGGCCCGGCAACTAATTATTTTATACCATATGTGATATGGGGAGCATATCTGTGCTGTGTTTCTATCAGCCATGGGGTCCTTGGCCCGAAAAACATTGAACACCTCTGCAGTAGACAATTATGGTTTACTGTGACAGGCTGCCTGGCTAAAATGCTCAAGCATTTCTGAGTTTATTCAACATCTTCTATAGCTTTGAATTTTGACCGATTGCATTTTTTCTGGTTGATCCCAAATATAATTTTTTAATCTTTTTAATAACCTGACCAGCTGATAGGCTACTGGACACGGGCCAACATTACATGACCGGTAACGTAACCAGCTATATTGGACATGGTGAAAACCGTCCGATTCCGGTCACCAGACGATCGATCAGTGCATCTCTAGCTTTTACGCATTCAAATGAAACCTGGCTCCAGCCAGCACCCGGCTTTTAGGATGCACACCCCACAAGCAAACAGATCATGAAAGCTGTGCTGTTTAAAAGTAATGATGTAATAATGGTCTAAATACAGCTTTTGAATGAACAGTTTTAAGGTTGAATGTGTTCCTATGCTTTGCCCACATTTCTGTGCAAATTGGAAAAGCACAGACCTCTTTTGTACCACAACCATCCATCATTTTACTCTCTCCAGTAGGTAATCTGGATTGCTATAGCAAGGACACAGTGGACCAATTGAGATGACCTGAACTATTTTGGGCTTAAGGTGGTAGCGGGCCTGAATGTCCGCTTCCACCTTGGCGAGTGGAGTATCACTTTTCAAAGACACGCGTATCTTTTCCCTCACCTTTGACCTTTGACCTTGCATAGCTGTCGTCATTCAGCCGAGATTCGCTAACCTCGTCTTGCAACTCGCAGACGGGCGATAATGCTAAACACGGAAGTGCTTTCATCCTCCTAATCAGTGAATCCCTCTCAGCGTCTATTGTTGCCATAACACCAGACCCCCGACTCAGAGCAGGGTGGGTGGGATCAGACCTGTAATGCTCTTTGACTCTAACCACAAATACTAGAGATGTATGCCTTGGCTCAGCAGCACAGGCTGTGCATGCTTATATTCGGTGATAACCGTCGCAGACGTCTGCTTTAGAGTAATTATCCCATCTGATGGCTAGAGCCAGAGCCATGGAAATAACAGAGTCACGCCACCTCTCGAACTCTGTTATTGCCATGGCTCTGGGTAGAGCCGGTGCTATAACTTCAATCAAGTCTGTGCCAGACACTTCATTTAAATACTTCTTTCCCTGCCGCCTCATTACCTGCAGGTGAAGTTGTCACACGTTGAACACACACAGCCCATACCCTGTGTGTGTGTGTTACTGGCCACTGAGTTTCAGCATTATTTGAACTATTTCTTGAATGACGGCTGATAAGTCTCCCAGGTCTGACGCAATCA
The DNA here is from genome assembly GCA_025399855.1 of Forbesichthys papilliferus. Classification (NCBI taxonomy): domain Eukaryota; kingdom Metazoa; phylum Chordata; class Actinopteri; order Percopsiformes; family Amblyopsidae; genus Forbesichthys; species Forbesichthys papilliferus. The sequence continues at coordinate 16,423 of JAODOY010026081.1, read as the reverse complement.
ATCTTAATTCATGATAATTCATATTCTGCTTCTCACCCCCCAATCAATTTTTAATGAAACACACAGGGTGTGCAGGTTTGCATTTGCAGTTTTTCACCCCCCCCCCCCCCCCCCCCTATTTCTTGGCTGTCACAGCCAGGAAATCATTATACTACTCGTGAGAAGTCTACCGCTCTCTCCTCCAGCTTTGAAACACCCAATCAGATAGATGAATTACATGTATACTGTGGCTTATGTGCAGCCTTTGAATTATGGATATGATGACGGGGTCTTGTTTTGCAGCTTTTTTAAAGCTAAATCTGAACTAAAGTTGGAATGAATCTGTGCACAAAAGCTTCAAGCTTGCCTGTTAGTGGATGGATGATAGATGTGTATTTGGCCTTTTGCTATTGCGTGCACACACACACACACACACACATACAGAATAAGTCTTTTGATTTAAGTGATTTAATTCAAAACACTCCACGCTAAGCCTACGTTGTCTACAAAATGGCAGCAGTTTGTTTAAAGGCTTTTTTTTTTTTTTTTTTGCAGAAGATTCCACTAAGGCAGGTTGTCTCTCTGTCTGTTGCAGATGCAAGGCCTACAGAGCCAGCTGGAGTTCCAGGAGCAGTCCATGGTGGAGAAGTCCCTGGTCAGCCGACAGGAGGCTAGGACCCGTGAGCTGGAGACTAAGCTGGAGTTTGAGAAGACTCAGGTCAAACGCCTGGAGGTGAGGAATGCTAGCGCTGGCTAACTGCTACTTGTGTAAAGGCTGGGAGACACAGCGCTGGCTAACTGCTAATTGCGTAAAGTCTTGGACACGGCGCTGGCTAACTGCTAATTGTGTAAAGTCTGGGACACGGTGCTAGCTAACTGCTAATTGCGTAAAGTCTTGGACACGGCGCTAGCTAACTGCTACTTGTGTAAAGTCTTGGACACGGCGCTAGCTAACTGCTAATTGCGTAAAGTCTTGGACACGGCGCTAGCTAACTGCTACTTGTGTAAAGTCTTGGACACCACGCTAGCTAACTGCTAATTGCGTAAAGTCTTGGACACGGCGCTAGCTAACTGCTAATTGCGTAAAGTCTTGGACACGACGCTGGCTAACTGCTAATTGGGTAAAGTCTTGGACACGGCGCTGGCTAAGTTTGTCAAAACTTGACAGAAAGATATTTTGATTGACATGCATGACAACCAACTACGTAACTCCAAGTCGGATGGATCTTGTAAATCAGTGAAATAAGTAGACTAAGGTTGCAGCTTAAAATAGAACATTTTTAATTTGTCATTAAATCACTGTACTAGCATTGCACCGGAAATACGCATGCAGACTTGTGACAATGCTTATAGCCAATGAAAATCAACTTCCTCACTTCCAGAAAGTGTTAAGATTACTGCTAAAGATCAGAGAACTAAAAGCAAAACAGCCAAGCTCATCATCTTCATGTAAAACAAAGGCCGCATCACGCTCCATTTTGTGCAGTGCTAAAGCAACACACAGCGATTTGTATGGTCATTAATGCTTTGCAATATTCTCTAGCGTGTCTTACTTCCTCCAGACAATGCCGTTTGTTGTTCTGTCATTTAGAAAAGTCGCAGACAAAACACTAAAGTGAAGATTTAAGGTTAACTGCACACACAGAGGGGAAATATTGAATTCCTCTCGCTCATTTCTAACATGTATCTTCTCATTTTGTCCAGTTTCAATTTAATAATTGGTAAATGTGCTTTGTGCTTACGTGAAAAATACTAGCTTCTCTCTCATAGGTAGAGTGAAATGTTAATATTTCAGATGCACACCTTGATAATAACCTTGAAGTTGCATTCCGTTCCTTTTTTGTAATTCTATCTCCCATCTGCCCATTTAAAACGACATGGGATGAATATTTCAGGTTGCCAGAAAAGTGTTAGACATCAAAGCTCAAGGTAGCAGTGCACAGCTCGATCAATACACATAAGGAGACACTCTCACTCACTGTCTAATGGAGGAGCTACTGTAGTATACTGCCGCAAAGCCCAGACATCTTGAATATGCGGATTTTCAAAAAATTTAGATTTTCACCACACATATTCCACAGTGGATTTTTAATGGTAGTGCCTGGTTTATTCTCTACTCTGTCTATTAAAAATGTTGTCATGGTCACCAGCAGCTGTGTTATTTGGTCTTCAGCCCCGGACACACTGCAAGCGGCTAGCAGCGACGAGAGACATTTGCAAGTCAGTGAGATTCAGAGACTTGAGGCGACGACAGGCCAAGTAACGGTCGGCGACGTGAAGTCGGCGTGTACCGAGTTAAACTGATCTCAACTCCGGGCGACGCGATTGAGGCGATATGGTTACCTAGGAAACCAAAGCCTGGAATGTAAGCGACGGGCGATGAGCGGATCGACTATGCATGAGTTAAGGTCAACACCCCCCCCCCCTTCCCCCATCTGTGTGGCTCCCCCAGAGCGTCGTAGCGCGGCTCAAGGAGAACCTGGAGAAACTGACGGAGGAGCGCGACCATCGCAGCACCAGCGAGAGCCGAGAGAAGGAGCAGAACAAACGGCTCCAGAGGCAGATCCGCGACATCAAGGAAGAGATGGGCGAGCTGGCCAAGAAGGAGGCCGAGGCCAGCCGCAAGAAACACGAGCTGGTACGGGGCACGGCAGACATCTGCGTGGGCGCTTGAGCTCGTTTGCTTTGAGGTCAAGCGTGCATTCAAATGTTTGACTGTAATTTACATTTTTGTAAAATGTATACGTTTTAAAATGTTAATGCAATGCCAAGGACAATCTAAACACATTGAGAAACATTTAAAGTGCACATTCCATGAAAACCAAGTATTTCTAGTTGTTTTTGGACTTGGCAATGTGACACGCAGAAGTAGCAAGCCTTTCAAAGTGGACTGTTGGCTTCCTGGTCTGTATTGTAAACCATATGGGGTAAGAATTTCACCAGAATATTGTGGTGTCGTTAAGTTCATCCCCAGGTCAACACACGCATTCCAATTCTAATCATACGGTAAAGAAAAAGTGATTTATCCTATTTATAACATCAAGGCAAGAATAGCACAATGCAACCAACTGCTAAAACACTGAGAGCTCCCCCAGTGAGCTTCATCTATCTGAGCGGCAAAGAGCAGCTATTAGAATTGGCAGTAACAGAGGCCACAGAGGGAGAAGGAGAACACATAATCCTCTTGCAATTTATGTACAGGACAGAGTAGTCAAACACTCATTAAAGTGTCCCTGCACCCCAGCTCTGAGCCTGACTCCTCCTTTAAAGTGTCCCTGCACCCCAGCTCTGAGCCTGACTCCACCTTTAAAGTGTCCCTGCACCCCAGCTCTGAGCCTGACTCCACCTTTAAAGTGTCCCTGCACCCCAGCTCTGTAGTCTCGGTGACTACACCCAGTAAACTTTTTAGAAAAATGCGTCAAAGAGCTGAGTGAGGGGAGGGGCTTTTAATTTGATGACATATGAGCGTACTACTGTAAGTGTACCGATGAAAACCAGCCAGGTCCTGTGGTGATTTTAACAGATACGACGTGTGGATTTGTTTTCAGTCCATAAAATGCAGATTTTTATAAAACGGGACTTTTGTCAATATTAACACCAGCACAGATGTGTCTCATCACAGATCAATCCTATTAGCTTACAGCTCAAAAACACATTTTAGGGTGCATTTACACTAAATAACGCATCTGGAAAGTTCTATTACACGATTATGTTTGGATCAAAGATGAGATGACGAAGATGAGGCCTGTCACCATAACTATTTTTGTTGGGTGACATACTGTCCCAGAAATAATTGCGATAAACATTATTGTCAGAATCATGTAGACAAGGATTGTCATGTGACATCGATTCTTCGATATGATTGGTTATACCAATTTCATTGCTTGGCTAACTATTAAAAATAAACCTTGAAGCGAATAAAAGAAATGGCAAATGTTTTCATTAATTCTTCAAAACATAGCTAGCTGGAATTATGTAGTCGTGAAAAACACCTATTAAAGCCTCGAGGTTTACTTTCACCTGAGCGATTTCTAGCAGACAGACAGGAGCACAACATGGCTAACTTCATTACGTCAGCAACACGCATGTAAATACAACAGGCACTATTATTGACGTCACGTCATGCACGATAAGTCGATATAGTAATTATCGTGACAGGCCCAAGTGTTGTTGTGGAGCATCTGTCAGCACCCTCCAGCACTAGAGCAGCTGATCTCCTCTTGCCTCTGATCAACAGGAAATGGACATCGAAAGCTTGGAGGCTGCTAATCAGAGCCTGCAGGCAGACCTCAAGCTAGCCTTCAAGAGGATCGGAGACCTCCAAGCAGCCATCGAGGACGAAATGGAAAGTGATGATAATGAAGACATTATCAACAGGTATAAGCACATTTTCTGCAGTGAATAGTTAGCGCTGCTGTTTGGGATAAAAAAGAGAATCCTCTCAGCCTTTCACACGCGGGATTAAATGCTCTCTTAGCGGTTATCACAGCTGAACTACGCATCAACTTATCAGGGATAATGAGAGCAGCAGGGTTGAAACGAGAGATGGATTTTGCCGTGCCAGAATGTTCCATTGAAAGTCCTTGCATTAAGAAACTGTAGCGAGTTGGACGTCTCTCTAGACGAACTGTTATGTCACTCACAGAACACTATTTGGGCCAGTGCTCCCCTGGGTTCCTTATAAGAATACGTATTTACTGTGTTTCTGATGTCCTTGTTTGTTTACATGCGCTGTTACAATAATGCAATGTTTCCATTCTTTTGCCTTGCAGCGGTAAATATGCTGCAGTCTTGTGTTTTGTGTTCCGAATTCCCTTCAGTGTACGGAAGACGGAGATCTGCTTATACTAGCATGCTGAGTCTCTTATCCTCATATCCTCCTGCCATGATATCATCTGCACCTGGGGGTTTATTTAACCATGTTTTATTCACGCAGTTTATTCTTCATATCTCATGCGTTCCATCCTTTTCTGTTGGTTCTGTCTATGACGTTCTTGTCCACCTGCCATCCATCGCCACCAACAGTTTACAAGATATGGTGACAAAGTATCAGAAAAGGAGAAACAGAGCGTGAGGAACCGGAGATGATGAACTGGTGCTAAACCTGGTGGAAATTGCTCACCACTGGGAATGATTCAGTTTTCTCTGCAGTCTCTCAACATACGGTGGGGACTAGCTTGTGCTAACTTCCCATTAGCCTAATATGATATTTAATAGAAACGGTGTGTGAACAGAGAAAAGGAAAAATTATGGTTAAAAAAGTTAAGAAAGAAATCTTAGTTTCTGCGGGAGAATAGATAAATGTCTAAATATATAAACACGATCTATAGACTCTAATACTGCATCACTCAGTGTTCAGCAATTTCCCCCAAAACATCCCAGTGTGCTCTCCATTTTTTATTGTTTTATATTGCATGATTGTCCACACCGCAGACCTGATCACTGACGACAAGCTTTTGTAGCCCGGGCATTAGGCCTTACGCGATCTGTACGGCATGCTGCTTACTGACACAGAAGACGTGCTGCTGCCTGTGTCGCCCTTTTGTCAGGCACTGCGGAGGGAGAGTGTGTGTGTGTGTGTGTGTGTGAGCAGCGTTCTGCGGTGAGCAGTTGCCTCTCGTTGGCACCACCCACTGCCACCCTCACCCCAAATCATATTCCACGGGGCCGGATTGGGCTGGGTGTGACTGCATCAGCGATGCAGGTGACTTGTCTCCTGAGCAGAACGTGCTGTGCCTCATGAATTGCTGACTCGCTCCTGACGAGTATCGCAGAGCGCTCGAGGGTCCCACTCTACCAAAACAACAGTGCCAGCTCGTCATCACACCGCCCTCTCCTCTGAAAGTGGCGAATGATCACGTCGGTGCGCCGTCATCTGCTCCGGTGAGCCAGGCGCTTGACGCACAGCTGTGAAGTGACGGGGTCACGAGACCACTTAGGATCACGTCTCGTTTCAATACGGGCTACTAGCGATTAGTTCCATACTCCTAATGCGTGAACATTTGTACACTCGCCATTCACACAGTTACAGTACAGGCTGTAGGTGGCTAGCTGGGTCACACCATGCTTCGTCTTTTCCTCTATGGATAAGAGGCATTTTGTACGCCTGTATTTGTGCATGGCCTTTGAACGGATGTGTGTCCTGGCTATGCTGCAGACCCCTTTGGGACTTCACCAACCAGACGGCTTCTGATACTGTGAGTTTAAACACTAGTGCCTATAAGACCCAGGGAGAGAGAAACACAGAGTAACACAGAGCAGGAGGATCCATAGAAGCTAATGATGAATGTAATAGCGTGTAACAGAGATGTACAACCAATGGCGGCAGACTGTCACGGACAATTAATGTCTCCTCGGTACTCTTGTTTGTTTGCTTCCCCCAGGCCTTCAGCGGGGCTTAACTAATGGTGTGGCGGTCAAGGACATAAATTGTGTCTGACACCGTGTGTGAAGCGCTCGATTACAAAGGGGCCGCCATTGTTGTTTTGGCTCCAGACCTGGGAGTGGTACTGGTAGGGGATGCGTGGTGCTATAAACCAATAAGATCTAAAACTCCCAAAGAAGCACGACAACAGGGTCCTTCAGAGTAAAAGCTGGAGGAGTATTCACGCACCTGTGAAGGCACATGTACCTCATATAGCAGTACAAGCTTCACTTATGGTTAAATCAATCACACAAATGTACCCCATTAGTTAAACGGTCTTATCAAACACGTCTCAGTTTGTCTGGGAAGATACAAGGTACGCATTTTAATTCATGTTGGTTTAAGATTGTAAACACTGGCATAATTACAAATTAAAAGTATGTAATTTGTAATAAATAAAAAAGAAAAAGAAAGCATTTACTCACTAGGGGCAAGAGGTTAAACAAACGCTGCTGCACTTTCGAGCAGTTTCCCTTTTTCATCTTCAACTGTGAAGACAAATGTTTTAGATGAGATATGCAAGGTCCCACAGGTCCCTGTCATCTCGTAGATGTCTTTCGTTGTGGCCATTCATAACTCACAAACAATACTTAGTATACAATACTAAATACTTGCAATACTCAGAAAAATATATTTTTGGAAATGAAGAAAATTATAAAAGGCTGTGAGATCCACATTGCCTAATATTAGCAGCTAACGTATAGCCTGTTTTCTTACTAGTTACTAGTGCTTATTGGTTTTGAGATATCTTGTGTCAAATAGATACTAGTAGCTATTCAAATAGATACTAGTACTTATTGATTTGAAGATATCAAGTGTCCAAATAGATACTAGCATCTATTCGAATAGATATTAGTTACTCAAAAAGAGAAGTAAAACCGCACAAAGCCCTTAGCTTACATTAAAGGCTTTTTATATAAAATCCATGAAGCGCCTTGTGTTTTTTTAAGGTGTATCACCACTGGGTTTACCCCTTTTGAATTACTGTTCCCTGACAAGAGCACCTTTGGATTTTAATACAAGTGGAATACCTGAGGCACGCTTGATACTTTTGGAATAAATACTAGTAACTATCCAAATAGATACTTGTATCTAACAAATAGATACTAGTAACTATCCAAATAGATACTTGTATCTAACGAATAGATACTAGTAACTATCCAAATAGATACTTGTATCTAACAAATAAATACTAGTAACTATCCAAATAGATACTTGTATCTAACGAATAGATACTAGTAACTATCCAAATAGATACTTGTATCTAACAAATAAATACTAGTAATTATTCAAATAAATACTTGTATCT
>JAODOY010026070.1:0-23459 GCA_025399855.1 Forbesichthys papilliferus | reverse complement strand
ATTGTTGTCACATGAAAAGATATGCTCACATATTTGCAAATATTTGAGGGGTGTACTCACTTTTGTGAGATACTGTAGATCTGTATTCATTATAGATTTGATTCAATATGCCAAGTGACAATTTGAAGCTGTCACAAACAAATCGTGCCCATAATAATATCCATAATCTCCTGGAGAAATTCAGAGGAAATCATACCTGTATAGCCATCCAGCCACAGCTGATATACTTCTTCATCCATGATGGTAGTGTTGCCCACAAACACATCTAGCTCCAAAGCCATCTTTATGATAACTGGGAGGAAATTAATGACGCAATCAGGATACTTTCACTTCAGTTAATTTACTATTTCAGACGTCTAATACAATATACATTAAAACATTAACTGAATATGAAAAATATTGTATACTTACGTCTTCCCTTCAAATTTTGTAAAAATTCGAACTGAATTCAATTGGTATCAAATAAATCGACTTTCTACGTTAGCACGTTTACAAAGAGACCAACATAACATGTACTTAATAGGGAACATTGATGCCATAGTAAATTATTAAAAATGGACAAATAAATCAATGCGGTTACAGAACCGTAGTTTGAGCCTTGTCAATAACAGCAGTCAAGCAAGTAACACTTCCGGTTTTGTAAAATAAAAAAAGAAGCGCATCCGGTTTTGTGACGTCACAGGAAGTGCTAAAACTCCCAGCTCTCGTGGACTTCATGCATTTGAGATAGGCTATTGCAAATAGAGAAACAGTTTATATTATATATATATTTATATATATATATAATATAAACTGTTTGCCGTACACACATAGGCATATGATAACTGTATATAAATATAACTGTATATATATATAAATATATATATATATATACAGTTATATTTATATGTATGCATATGTATGTACCTATACCTACGCAGCAAGCCAATTTGAACGAAATAACCAGCCCCCACTTTTGTAATCGTAAAGGCCTGTGTGCTTGCAACACCACTCTCACACACACCATCAACATTAACTGAACGTAGGTGGTGTGGGATCTCTTACTTTTACAAATCTATCTGCAGGCCTAGTGCGATCTGCGACGTTAGGCTGAGGCTATACGGAATGTAGGGTAGGCTATGTGCATTCTTTCACCGGTGATCATCTAAGTCCATCCAAAACCCTCTAATCACCCTCCCTTTATCTATGTTTAAATCGACTTTTTGTTGGGCATCTCATTGAACATCAACAGACCGTCCATCTCAAACTTGAATAAGCCACCATAATGCAGTCCCCTACTCCCCTGCATGGCTAACACCCTGCATTGTTATGGTCTCTGAAACAATAGGTTGTGAGCGGAAGGATGTGGCTGAATGCCTCAGCTGACACCATGGAATAGCCTAGGCAAAGCACTTTCCGTCGGTGTTGGATAATGAATAGGCTATAGCCTACAGTGGGTATGTGAGAGGCCTAGTTATTCTAAGTAAAACAAAAATATGAACAAACAAAACAACATAATATTATGCATATTAAATTAACTTAACATACCAGCATTCCAACGCTTCTAAAAATGTTACAATGTTATTGTCTTTCTTCGGGGAGTGGGTCGCGAAATTCTTTAGCCTAAAGGAGGGCGGGCCTCTCTCCCTGCAAACATTTCCCATTTCCAACTTAACATGTCCCGCTCCCATACCCACAGGTTTCCAGTCAAATTGTGGAGGTACATATTCGTTTTTACACATTTTCTGTTGTAGCTGAATTCAAGTGGGGGCGCACAATACACATTCGGTGGAAACGCGCATGAGAGGCATCCAGCAGTCGTTTTTTTGTGCCTGCATCGGAGGTGGACAATCACGGGGATTAGTCATTTTGTTTTATTTTAACCATTTCCTATATTGTATGTAGCCTATGTTAGGCTGTATCGCTATATTTTGTTATTCTCTAGCCCATTATTGGCTACATCCAAGATTAAGGCTTAATGCTTATGTGTCGGAGACATGGCAACCACAGTGGACGATTTCAGTGAACCGTGAATGGAGGCGGACATAATCGCCTTAGGTTCCTTAGGATGAGCACAACATGCAGCACATTCTTATGACCACATTTCAGGCAAGACTGGGACGCGCATTTTTTTATTTGAATGGTTGTTGGTGCTAAAATAAAACGCATTTTTCCAAGGCGACAGACAATTTTCAGTCACAATGAAACACGATTGCAATTAACCGAACCGGACGAACGAGATAATACGGACGCGGCATAAAACTGCAACATCTTTATACTGTGGATGCTTGTTGGGTTTCATTTTTTTAAGGTATCGGCCTGGCCTGAAAACTGTAGGCTCTGCAGGAAGACCCGATATTTTTATGAGAAGAGCATGTCCAAGGAGGGAAAATAAGGACAGTTTTATTCCTGAAGGCATATTTAACACGGCTATCTGTCGAGAGGATGCACATATATAACATTTTGACGTTTCTGGGTATCTTTGACATTTTTTGGGAAATATGTATTAAATCAATGCACTGGGTAGCCTAGCACAAACAAAGAGTGTCTATACAAAGTCAGTGTCTATCTTTATAAGAGCGTCTCGTTGGTATTTTGCCTGAAAAGGACAAGATTACATAGGCCTACATATCATTTTGAAGAACATGCCTCAGCCTTGAGCATCCTGGATTTTGAGAACCCTGGCCCAGTCAACCGTTGTTTACAGTAGGCAGTTGCAATTAGAAATCTCAGGTAAGCCTATCGCCGACACGCTACTGAAAATGGGTAGCGACAGTGAAATCTTTAATCGAGAATTGTCTAAGATGTCTGACGATGATTTACTGGCATGTTCCAAAGAAGAACTAGTGAGTCGACTGCGTAAAGAAGAGGCTGAGAAAATCTCTGCTCTCATTCAACGCGGGCGGCTGATAAAAGAGGTAAACAAACAACTACAGGGGCACCTCCTTGAAATCAGAGAGCTGAAGGTCGTCAATCAACGTCTCCAAGAAGAAAACACTGAGCTACGTGATCTGTGCTGTTTTCTTGACGATGATCGGCTGAAAGTGAAAAAGCTTGCCAGGGAATGGCAGCTGTTCGGGCACCATGCAGCCAAAGTGATGCGCGAAGACCTGGGAGGATACTTGAAAAAACTCGCTGACCTGGAGCGAATGCAGGACGGACTAGTTAAAGAAAACCTGGATTTGAAGGAATTGTGCTTGGTCCTCGAGGAAGAGTGTGTCAATAGAAGCGACTCGAGTCCAGGTGGCTCAACTGAGCTCAATCTGCCTTGTATGGTGGCCCGAGATTTGGGCGATGGAAGCTCCAGTACAGGGAGCGTTGGAAGTCCAGACCAACTTCACCTGGTGTGCTCACCAGAAGACTGATCGTTTGTAATATGACCAGCAACCATCACAACGCAATCGGTACTGACACAGGAATATGTTAATACAGACCTTTTCCAGAATTTCTAATGTTAAGTTCTTGCAAAACATTTTTTTATTGCTGAATGCTGTAATGTTTGTGTGCCACTGGGTCTACGCATGATCCAAGGAATACTTCATTTATCAATAGTCAAATGATTTTTCAGGAGTTACAAAGACACAGACACGTGATAAATGAATATAAATTCCATGTTTTTCTAACAAATTATTTTGTGGAGGGGGAAAATGTTCCATTTGCATATGAAAAACATGAATAAAAAAACATGATGGCATATGTCATGCACTGGACTAGCCTAGTGGTAGCCTTTTTATATTGTACTGGATAACATTATAAGATCTTTAAATTATAGATCTAAATAAGGATGACATTCAATCCAGTTTTGAGCCATATTAGTCAACAGCACTGGAATAGATACATTGTGATGTAAAACAAAATCACTTTGATATTTGCTTTTGTTAGAGATCTAATTAGTTTGAATAGTAATTTATGCATTCTATTCCTCAGGTCAGGATTGGAGTGCCATATGTGCATGGTGATTATCACAATTACTGTGGGCCTACTGACTAATCTTAAATGTAGGCCCTTCAGGTTTACTATTTGGTCTGGGATTTTTGTGCTTAGTTTAGGGCTCTGAAATGCAATGGATCTTGACACTGGATCTTGGATATCACTGGACCCCACTGACAATGAACTGCACGTCCTCAAGTTTTACCACACACTTTTGTATTAAACTGAGAAAAAACTTTGTATAAACTGGAAGGTCTACGCATTTACATAATGATTAATGGATGGGTTCCACTGCTTTAAGTCACTTACGATTTATTTTGTGGGTTAGATTGTTGTGTGCACAATTTCTTTAAGTTGGTAATAGTTAAAAAACAAGTCATGCTTTTCCTTTGTGTTACCTCTGTGATATTAGAGATAGTATTGTATTTTACTCTTTTATCTTAATTTAGCAGTATTACCTGCATTCGTTACAATTACAAAATTCCGTTTAAATCATAGATAATAATAGTGCTTATGGATTGGGTAAGATTTGCTTTGTTGTTGGCTGTTGTTGGTCGGGTATGCTTATAGTGCGATGAAGAGCTTTAAATACAGTGGCTGTGACACTTTGTGTGCTGACCTTTGTGTTTTGATTTTAAGAAACAAGTGCTTGTTTTGTTGGTTTAAGATACACACACAGCACAGTGGTTCACAACCCTTCTCACAGCTACCCCTCACACAAAATATGGATTATCCTGAATTTGTTGAATAAAAAACAATTATATTATTAACCAGAATATTACAATGATTTATAACTAAAATAATATACAATTTCTTCACACAGGGGTATGAGTATTGTATTATAATATGCTATAATTTATATTGAATTTAATACTTTCCACATCCCTAGGTGCATGTACCCAATTTGGAATCAGTTAGAGCAGACTTATTTCCTTTTTATGTAATTTGCAGCATTGCCTTTTTGGATCACTATCTATAAAGATCGGTACAGTAATGCTTTCATCCACATAAAAATGCTAGGGTTTAAAAAGCTTTACATTTAGTGTAAGTTCTTAGAAATTCCATAAAGATGGGAGTAGCAAATGTCTTCAGTTTAATTTCACCGTGAGGACTTGTGACAACAATTCCTCTGGCATGTCAGGTTAATAAAGACATCCATCAGAGTGAAATAATCTGCTCTGGTTGCTAGCCCCTGCATCTATATAAATCTATTTAGATTTTTGACAGTGCCTGAAATTCTTATTTTCCTGAATTAGTACTACAGCTGTCAATCACATGAATGCACAGCTACACTTTTGTTAATAGTGCATGATAATAAGGTTATATCATTACTTTATTAAATTAACTCTTCCACTGAGATTGTGATTCGTGGAACACTTACACATCCCCCACTTTGAGAGGGACTATTCATTTCAGGATGCAGTCTGCTAGAATATAGCAAACACATTTCCATATGGTTTTTACCCTTTATTTTCTTTTTAAAAAGTAAGGCACTGCCCACTAAACACTTCAAAAGTCAGAGGGAAAAAACAGTATTATCAAAAATATATTATTCACTCAGAAAATAAATACATGTTTAAATCATCTATATTAACTCCTATGGTCCAGCCTTAGTGGTATATGCCGTTGTTTAGATAATATGTCAAATTATATATAAATGATTCAAACAGATGTAAGTATAATTTCTAATTCACATTCCATAGTTATAATGTGGTTTAGGCACGAATGCTACGTAAATCTATCCATAAATTAGTTAGTTCATAACTTAACAAGTTACAAAATTAGAATGATAGATCCTATACATGTTGAAAATAAGGAAAAAAAAGTTATTCTTTTCTGCCATTTATCAATATTCTATGAATATGAAATGTAAGAAAAATGTGAATATACATGAATCACAATTATGTTCATTACTGTCATATTAAGATCTATATTATTTAGGTTAATAAGTAAACCCTACATCAGGACCGAACATTAGTGTTTTACTAAACTTACATGGCTAGTGTCTCATGGCTAAGTCACAGTGTAAGTATTGTAGGAGAGTGCAAGGAGTGATCTGATTGGTCACCACTGCTGCTGCTACGGCGATGAGCTACACCACAGGGTTGGGGATTTCGAGACTGCTGGACGTTCCCCTGATGCGAAGATGATGCCATGCCTTGGGGTGTACCAGAAGCACCAGTGTCTGAAGTGGATAAGGGGTAGGTGAAGATTAAACTGGCAGTGAATGGGGTGAGTGACGGGGTGGACATAAGGACAGGAGTGTGGAGGGATTCGGACTCAACGGTAGAAGAGGATGTTGTAGGCTTGGTGGGAATAGTAATCTTTGGTTTAGGTTTCTCTGGCCTTTTGTTGACTTTATATGAAGGCCCAGGTATGTCAGGATCTGCTGGCTCTATCTTGACACTGCCCAGAGAGGAGAGTGGTTGTCTGGGGTCTGAATCAGAATCAGAATCTTCAATTTTACAAATGGGACGATGGGCTTCCAGGACCAGCTCCAGCTTCTCTTTCTCCTTCCGTAATTCTGATATTTCTTTATGGAGACGGGACTTCTCATCTTCCAGCTGATCAGTCTCCTAGAAAAGAGCAAAATGGAAAAAATGTCAGTCAATGAGTTAATTCCCACATAAAAGGGTAATCTATTTAAAAAAACAAAAATTACATTTTGCAGTGTGTCTGTCAGCTCACGGCGACGATTGCGACACTTTGCAGCAGCCAATTTATTTCGTTCTCTTCTTACTCTGCGCCTTTCCAATTCTTCACGAGTCAACTTCAAATAAAAAAGAAGGAAAAACAATTAGATAATGGTGGATCCCCATAATGTTAGAAGCATTAATACATATTAGGACATTTTCAAAATGGTATATTAAATTTGCCAAGTTACTGTTCAGGTCTGAGAGAGAGACAATAATGTTCTTGCTTTAGGCAGACGGTCTCATTTAAAAGCAACAGCTGTGCATTCAAGCAGACCTGGCGTGAGTCAACATGACAAAACACTGCCACAAGGGGTACCAGTCGCCTATTTAGTCATAACATTTAAACCTTCATGGAGACTACATGATAATGAAATGTCTAAGCATGATACGCCTTATGGAACACCCTAACATTGATGCAGGCCATTATGTCACAGTATCATTCTTTGCGTTGAATATTTCCCGCCCTTTTTGGATAGTGAGTCACAGTCACTGACTCAGGTGTGAGTCACAGCCAATGCCTAGCCCCAATGAGTCACATGATCATTCACTTCCTGTACTATGAAATTACAACCCCAGGATCAAAATACAAATTGTCTATGTGCCAAAATAGTACTTAATGAAAGTCTAATATATTGTATATAACAATATTAAGGTATTGTAGGAATGGTCTGTTTATGCCAAACTGAAAAGGCGAGGGCACATTTTGTCTTTATCTTTGAGTGGTAACATATTTGTACAATTTGCTAAGCAAAACATCAGTCTTATCTTTAAAACACAAGCACTTTTTTTCTAAATAAGAAAGCCTATAGATAGCGCACAGTCAAATGTTAATGTCTCTTTTGCACAAAGAAATTGCACAGATCTACAACAGGAAATGACACAGTAATGACACACGGACGATTGAGCCAGTGTCCATACCGCTGTTAGTAACCTCATTCTCACTGTCACTATAGGGGTTTATTTTACCATTTAAGAGAGAGGTGCTAAATGTCCAAATGTCACATAAAAACAGTACTTTCTTACATGTTCTTCGTTCCTGTGTCTTGTCGGTCCTGTGGAATTGGAAGAGGCTCTTATAACCCCAGGTCTGTAAAGCTGTGGCTGGGAGGATGTGTGCGTCAGGGCCCGGGCCCCTGGAAGAGTTGGGTAGAGAGGCTGTGACGGAGCTGGTGGTGGCAAAAGGGACGGTTGGACTAACCACTGGAGGTCTTGGTTGGTTGTGATAGCACTGAGATTTGGTGGAAACTGACTGCTTCCAGCCATGGTATATTTCTGTAAAAAGTGAGAATATTTTAGAAAACAACGATAATAATAATAATAATAATAACAACAACAACAACAACAACAACAACAACAACAACAACAACAACAACAACAACAAGTTATCAGAATAAAATGTAATGGACATACAGGTTTGCCATATATTTGGTTTGATTTGAGAACATCCTCATTGACTGACTAACTCCTCATACATGTATAAGGTTATATATTTTTATGTAATAAAAAGAATAGTATAGGCCAAGCATTACACTGTATGGTAAGCTAGTTACATGTTGCAATTCTAGATGTTAATATGTTAACTTCATTACACATATTCTTGACATTAGGTTACATGAAAGAAACATAGCCTACCTGCTCCTGTTGTGTGGTTGAGGTGTTTGAACAGCCCAGCGACACAGAACTAGAGCCAGCATTTCTGTTGGTGTACGTGGGGTTCCCTCTGCCTTGATTCCCAACGTTTCGATACATGTTCAGTTGTTATCGACTAAATACAAATCTAATTGCCCTTGTTCTCGAAAAAAACGTTTTACCTGAGACTTGCTTGTTAATTCAAACGTCAGGTAAGCACACCCTATTGCCGTAATCGGTACAGTCCAACAACTACTTCTTCAAAGGGGAAAAAATTAAAGAAAAAGAATGACTGAGAAACACGTTTAAAAATAATTATTATTTCCCAGAACGTCAAAGGTGCTCTGCACTAGCCTACTTTAACCCATGTCCAAAATGAGGGGTTCGGGGTCGTTGATACTTTATGTTTAAATGAACTGCTGTATAGCATTTCCACGCCCCTTCACAGTTACGGGAAATGCTGTTGCCGATGAAACTTACCACGTGCGATGACGTATATGACCATATTTGGCGAGAGTTTCCTCTTCAGCGCACAGGGATTCCTTTGACAGGTAGCGGTTTTACTATTTCCATGTAATATCACTCCGTGATGTTGTGGCTGGAGTAAATAATAAACATAGGGATTTCAGAGAATTGTATCACTGACCCTGAAAGGCTGTATTGCTTGTTTTTATATACAATAAATAATAATGTATTAATATAAAATAAATAATAATGTATTTAATAAAAAAATGCCTGACCACAATCCATGGGATTGAAGACATAGGCATAGTATAATGTTATAACATGTTAAAACACAGTAAGATGGTAGTTATATAGCCTAGTGTGGAAAATAATTTGGAGAAAGCCAATAGACTAAATCACATTTGTCTGTTTGAGGTTTTGGCACTTTTACTTTACAAACCATATCACTCAGTATGCCTGCCAAGATGAGTCATTCAAGTAGCACAACTGTGTTTCATTATTTCTCCAGCCATTCTAACAGGAGCACAATATGGCCAGAAATATTTGACATAGCTGAAAAAAAACCTTGCTGATGATCATTGCAATTAACTGAAAACGAGTGTTTAATAGCTTTTAAAGCTGTTCTTTATCAGCAATTGTTTGAGCGACATTCATCCAGAATATAAGATACATTATATTATGTTACCACTGCATTATTGCTCAGTTTGCTCAAAGGTCATATAAATTAAGATATTTGTCCCAATACATTTTTGTTTTCCCTCACAGTTCAACCAAATGTTTTAATTATTAACAGGATGTGTTGAATAGGTATAGTCATCGACCCATATACCCTCATATAGCCAACCACAACACAGAAACACACCTGAGTTTGTAGTGCTGTTTTTTAACTGCTGAGGAAACAAACATATTTACAGTTTATATGTTTACAGTTTGGAAAGAGGTGGGTAAGTTCAGCCAGTGAGTAAACCCACCCAACCCTTTGTATAGGCTACATCTTGAGATTGGGTTGCAACAAGAAAAATAAGAATTGCTTGTTTGTAATTTGACTATATATTTGGGAACCACCCTTAATTTGTATATGGTAATGGTGGATGGAATATATTGTGGAAAGCATGGCTTTTCTCAAAAAAGCTTAGGCTAATGCATTAGCTCAATGTCTGTATGCCAATACAGTTTTAATTATAGGTCTTAAAATAAATATCATAATGATTACAAAAAGTTATAAACCACTAACTTTTCCATATCTTATCAGTGATTTGTGTTTGTGTTTGAAATCACAATCAGCATCATGTTTGCTGGATTAAAACATACATATTAATTTATAGTGTCCAATGATTTTAGGGAAGTCGAAAGGCAGGCCTGATTAGAATAAAATAAATATAATCCTCCATCCACAGAATACATGTACAATACAACTGTGAGGAAATGTCATACATAATAATGATTGTATAAAATAATTACATCTGAGTATTAACCTATACATTTGTGTTAGAAAATAATTTGTTAGAACTGAATATGCTGCAACCAATTTTTTTCAGATAGTGGTGGTGTATAGCCTTTATACTGAGTTGCATATTGTGGGATATGAGCATGGGTATGAGTCAGTCACTGGTTCAACTTCGTATTCCCAGCCTTGATGGGATCATGGTCACCTTTTTGACACTTTTGCTCCTCTGCTCAAAATGTTCAACGGTCTGTACATTTATTTTATTTGTCCAAAAATAAATAAAACTATGCTATTTGAAATTGTATCCTATTGTATTGGTAAAATGCACGTTACTTTGTTTTTCCTGGAAAAATAAAGGAGCATTTAGATAATCCCGTTTGGCTCAAATTGTGGCCCAGGCCATTCGGGGTAAATTGAGCCACATTTTCCTGGTAGCCTACAGCTTTATCAATCCATGGGGTCGTCCTGAAATATGGGTAATTTGTTTTACTTTCACATTTTCTTTGCCTGGAGGACAACTTTAAAAAAACTTACCTCACATAGGTAGCATTATAGCAAACAAGTTTATTTACGTGTTTAATGCACTGTTACGTTTAGTGAACGTCCAGCAACCACAAAAGAGCTGGCTGGAGATAATAATAACGCTGTTCATTCAGCATGGCTGATACAAACAAACATTGTTTGTTGTGGACTGTCCTCCCACCCACATAAGAGTGCGGAAATAAGGACCTAGCAAGGTTGAAACGTGACCCTTTGGGAGTTATTATTATTTGTTCAGTTATTTTTCAATCGACAAACAGTCGCTCGGGCAGTGTTTTCACTGTGCTTTCTGATGCCACGCAGGCACAGGTAGTTAACGAATCGAAGTCGAGGGGTGGGACTTGCTCAACCTCTTCGACTTCCACGTAGTTGGCTATCGTTAGCTAGTTAGGTGAGTGCTGCTAACCCTGCTGATATTTATCATTTTGTGGTCACTATATTGGATGGATATGTTTTGCCAGCATTTTCATAAGCATTGTTGAAAACAAGTCGATCATATCTCTTCTGTGTTGTGTCCGTTGGCAACCTCAAATGTAGGTTTAATGTCCAGCTGTTAGCTTGCAGTAATTATTATAACAGCTAGTAAAAGTTGCTAACGCTAGCTCACTAATTTAGCTGTTAGCTGGTAAACTAATGGTAGCATGAAAAGTTTCGTCAGCAGGCAAAACATGCATATTGTTGGGCTAGGTTCATATTTAGCGAGAGCGAGTTAGCCATATAACTATATGGGTTAATACACGTTATACACATGTAAGATACTTAGTTGACTAGACATGTTAATTTATATATATTTATTTTTTGTTTCAGCTGTCAATTACCGTACCGTATACGGCACCGATAAGGTTACAATGGTATTGCCACATCATGGTTATCCAGCAAGTAAGTACTTCATAAGGAAAATACTACCATCTGCATATTTTATCCTTAAAGTGTTTAAAACTCCAATCTGTACAATTCATAAATAATCTAACTGAACATTTGCCTATATTGATTACCACACTGCTTCAATTATTGATTAACAACTATTCTTGATTGAACAACTTCCAATGTGGGCTTTTGCATGTAAGTGATCCACAACAAGAGCCATGGCAAGTTATTTTAGTTTTTTTTTAGACATTTTGTCAAATATGTTAGCAGTTAACTGCATCGCATATTATAGTAGTATGCCAATAGCACCGTCCAAGCTCAATGTTAAAGTGTTATTGCCTGTTTTTATGTGATGCACCTAGTTGAGATGTTGTGACTTATTTCTCTCCAGCAAAGCCAAGAGCTCGTGCAGCTCCCCCTGCTGGTGATCCTCTTTTATTTGAGGACACCAGCTCTACAACACCAGCAATGAACAATCAAGGATTTTACACTCCAGTGTATAATATTGGGGGACCTACTAGTGGCCCTCAAGGAGGTCCTGGAATGAGTAACCTGTTTGCTGACCCAGTGGCCAGTGCAGCAGTGATGTATGGATCTTCCCTGGCCAACCAAGGAAAGGATATGGTAAATAAAGAGGTGAGAATAACTAGGTTTTACTTCCATGTTGTGTTAGCTGGAAGAATGTCAAGTGAGATTATTAGTTTGTCTGCTACATTTTCTTGAACAATTATGCACAGGTTTAGAAACCAAAGCCAGTAAAACAGAAGATATATAAAACAATGTGTATTTATGACACACATAGGTGCCTGCGTGTATCATTGTATAAAGCAGGGGTTCTAAAACTTTTCAGCTCGTGACCCAGTGCCAGAGACTTGCGACCCCCCTCCCTATCCCCAGAGGTGGTAGAAGAATAACAGCCATATTATTATTATTTGATAGTATTTAATACAGGCTAGTAGCAGAATACATCAAAGTAATGTATAAACTGTACTACTACTACTAACAATTATGGTTAAACTATGCCATTTTAATCATTTTCAATTGTTATTTAATTTCTGAAAATAAGGTCCCGAACCCCAGTTTGAGAACCATTGGTATAAAGGGTCAAACCTTTTTGTTTGTTTCTTTGCACAAAGGAGTAGTAACAAATTTGAGTTAAATATATTTGTATCTCACATTAACTCATTTTGTTTTTTTCAGATAAGCAGATTCATGTCTATGAACAAGCTGAAATATTTCTTTGCTGTCGACACCAGCTACGTCATGAAGAAACTTATGCTTCTCATGTTCCCTTATACGCATCAGGTAATCTAGCCATTTACTTATCAAGTCAAACATTATGTCCAAATCAGAGTAAAACAAGATAACAATGTATTATTATGGATATGTGCATAATACCGAATGTTCTCACAGTTTAAGACATTAAACCTATACAAAGAAGATAAACTGCCACTTTATCACCGCTCTAGCATGAGTAGCACGTGCCTTATTTATTAGCATCAGAATTCTATTATACTAACATGAAAAAGCATGCCGAGTTTGACAAACTCCCACATTATATTTCACACATTTTAGAAAGAAATAAATGGTATATTGACTGCTTTTTTTATATATGAAGTATGCTCTAAACAGTTTTTGCCTTGATAGTAATAACACTATTTACACCAGACCTGGGTATATATTATATGTATTTTAACTCATTTGGCATTCTAATTAATTTAAAAAAATAAGTACTCTTAATGTATCTATGGATTTCAGACAAGATTTTTATATTTGTTGCATCTAGGATTGGGAAGTTCGTTACCATCGAGACACTCCATTGACACCAAGACAAGATGTGAATGCACCTGACCTTTACATACCAAGTATGTGACAGTTTATTTAGAATTTGAAACAGCAACTGATATTTGCATACAATTGTCTGTTATATATCTGTTCTGTTTTTTTAGCAATGGCTTTCATTACCTACATTTTGCTTGCTGGAATGGCCCTAGGCATTCAGAAAAGGTAAACCTAAAATGATATATACTTCTAGTAACTAATAATACAAAATGTAAAAAAAAATAAAAAAAAATCACCATCTATTCTTCATGTTCAGATTCAGTCCAGAGGTGCTTGGACTGTGTGCCAGCACTGCATTAGTGTGGATCATCATTGAGGTCTTGGTGATGTTGCTGAGTCTGTACCTGCTCACTGTGCACACTGACCTCTCAACCTTTGACCTCATTGCCTATAGTGGATACAAATATGTTGGGTAAAGCAATATTTTTAATTTGAGTAGCGTGGTATACAGTATGTGTGGACTATTAACCACACACTGTATTGCATCATATTAGGTTTATTAAAATGATTACTATTGGATTAATTATGTACAGTAACATGTTACTTCTGGACAATTTTTCAGACATAACTGTGGTTTGTCTCTTGTAGGATGATCTTTACGATGCTTGGTGGTTTACTCTTTGGCAGTGATGGCTATTATGTGGCGCTTGCCTGGTCATCTTGTGCCCTTATGTTCTTTATTGTAAGTATTTAATTATTTCCCTCATTGACTGACGGTATACAGCAGTCGACTTACAAATAAGGCTGAAATGGATACCTGGTGTCACGATGTGTGGCTTCTTTAAATTATAGTTTTAAATTAACTCTAAAAACAATATTAACTATATAAATATATGGAGAAACCCTCTGTGACATTATTCATGGAAAGGGTTTGAAGCTCGAGCTGTGCTGGCTCCAGCATATGGCTCTGACGTTGCCATTTTTGCAGTACCTGACTGCCTCTAACTACCCCCTTATCCATTTTAATGGGATAAATGGATGGCTTCATATATTTTAAACTGATGAATTATTTAAACAGTTGTCATTAATGTGGAGACTAGCTATGGAGACCAAAACAGTTTCTGGTACCAGGTTGTTTATTTTTATTAAATTGGACATTTTAACATAGGAGTCTGGGGATTGTCTACATTTTGAGCCAGCCTCAAGTGGCCATTTAAGGAACTGCAGATTTTGGAACTTAGATATTGGATTTATATCTCAGCATCGGAGGTTCCCGTTTGTTCAAAACTAACATAATAATGTATAACTTAACCCCAGCTTTGAGTTTCACTTCACAAACTGCACAATTTTACAAAAATCATACTGTATATGTGTATATATTACATTTTAGTTGTTGTTAATATAACATGATGTTGGACACATTTTTTAAAGCTTAATCATTAATATAATGTATCTTGCTGTTAACCAGATAACCAGATACTCTCATACTTTGCATTTGGAAATGAGGTCTGAGAGTCTCTGTTGCCCATAATATGTGTATGCTGAGAAACAATTAGGCAAGAATTGAAAGTTAATGGATGTGAATCGCTCTACAGGTACGCTCTCTGAAAATGAAGATTCTTTCTTCTCTGTCCTCTGATTCCATCGGGACTGGAGCAAGTGGCAGACCTCGTTTTCGACTGTACATTACTGTAGCTACTGCTGTTTTTCAACCAATCATTATATACTGGTTAACCTCTCACTTAGTCAGGTGACATGCCCAGTAACATGTTTATACTGGACTTCAAATCAGAAAAACCGAGTGACCACCACAACATGGTTCAGTGTCACTGTTTATACATCTGCCATTATGCTACTATTTCAGTCAGCTCAAATGATATGTAGTAAATGTTGAGCTTTAGCATGTGTTAAGTTGGGTGGAAGTGTTTACAACCAGAAATAACTGCTTATTTTAAAATGTACCAGCAGTTTTTACAGCTCTTTCCGAAAAGCACCACAATGAGTGTTATCTTGGTAAATGCTCACTTTCCTACAGCATTTTAAAGTCATGTGTAGGATTTATAATTCTAATTTGTACCTGGATGTTCGATTTTGCATAAACCTTATGACATTTGGGCACATACGCCCATTTTCCTGTGTGGTCATGATTTTGCATTATCTACATGTGTCATGTTATGTCATCCCTGTTATTTAATGACAAACCATGAAAATGTTTTTTTTTTTTTTTTTTTAGAAAAAATGTCTAGGTTTTATCATCGAATGTTTAAAGTACTGCAAGTGTGTATAAAACATACCCCTTTACATTTTCTTAAGGCTCGTTGGTTTATATTGTCTTTGTAAATATTTAATCAACGTTTACAAACGTTGTAACGTGTGTTCATAGTGAACGTGCGACCACTTTATTCTTTGAGCCAGTCGTCCAGATCTTAACAAGTGAACTTTAATTAAAAGTGAAATTCAGTCTAGACAAATTGAAGCGGGAACGCGCTGGGGGCGCGCAAGTTGCAAAGCGTCTTTTCGTTTCCATGGATACTATGTACTGGGAGAGAACCTGGAGAGAGCACGGAGTGGGAATTTGACTTGGACAGATACTCTGCTTACATTTTGGAGCTATGTTAACATTTGAATGAGACTTTCCACTGCAAAAACCTCTGACAGACGAAATCGTTAGTTTGCTATTGGTAAGTTATAAGTGCACCATTTTCTGTCTTTAGTAGATTGTAATATTACCGTACTGAAGGGCGGTAATATACACCTAACAAAAGCAAAAGGCGTCTACTAAATGTAACTTTATATTCTATCGCCATTTTCCTATTGAGCTGCGTCGTACAGCCATGTGGAACTTGGGTACCGTACGGTAAACCTACGTCGCACATTAAAGTACACAAGTACATTTCAACTGTTTGTCACTTGATTATTAAATGCAACCATTTACTGTACATTAAGTAATGAATTTTACAATTTCATGAGTCTGTGATCTATGATGACGTTATTAACATAGGACCTTCACCTGTTTAGTGACTCCAGCCATTTCAGGCAGTCACAACGAGGACTTTGAGCGAACACTGCCCATCAAGAAGCTAATAATTGGCTACCGTTTTCATCAGAATCTTAAGGCTAATGAATATCGAAGCCCATTTACGAATTTTGAGTGAATATTAGAGCTGGGCTATTTTTCATCCTGTACATCTCATTAGACTATAAATAGGCTATATACTACTCTTTCTACAAGACATGTGCACGACCACCTATTCTAATCCCAGCAATATTTGTTTTCTTCTCAGATTTTAACAACCATACACTTGAATTACATTAAGTTTACATTTCTGAGGGAAATGGAAAATAACTCTGATACACTGCCGCCCTTCACACCATCTTCTCCTTGTCCAACAACTCTTGGCGGGCCCCTGTCATTCTTTTCATCTATGGAGACCTCCTCAAATGTGCACTTTTCGCTTCCACTCTCAGCTCTTTCCTTACCCCCATCCCCTACATCACTCTCTCCCACTGCTTCTGAATCCATTCAGTCTTCCCCTATCTCACACTGCTCATCTTCCCGATGCATTGATGAAGAAAGCATACACTGCCTCAGCTCAGGGAACACACATGACCAAGATGACTTGACCTGCCTTAGTTGGCTGCATCAGAAGCGCGACCTGCTGCCACTACAACCACTGCTGAAGATGACACCACTGCCACAGAAAGAGGTGCAGACGTCTGCATCTATGCAACCACTTTCCTCACCTGCCTCCAAGCCCCCATATTCGTTCAGCAGCCTAATTTTCATGGCAATAGAGGACTCTCTAGAAAAAAGGCTTCCGGTAAAAGGAGTCTATGAATGGATTGTGAACAGCTTTCCCTACTACAGGACTGCATCAGGAGGTTGGAGAAACTCTGTTCGCCATAACTTGTCTCTAAGCAAAAGTTTTCGTCGCATTCCCAGGGACAAATCCCAGGTGGGTATATACTGTAATATGTGACAAATCAAGAATGTTATCACACATTATTGTCCAGGCTGTATATGTCAGTGTTGTCTAAGTGTGTCATCTTTGTGGACTATATGCAAGGCCAGCCTACCCATTAGGCAAGATTAGGCAGCTACCTAGAGCAGCATGAATTTGAGGCGGCATATTCTGCTGATCAGGCCCCTGATCAGCATAAAGATGTACAGTATATAAAACAAATTTGTTACGGCTGGGTCATTGACATAACGCTTACTTTACACTGTGGATATTTCCAATTTGGCATTGGTATGTCTTGCCTAAGACGGCAGAATGTCCAGTTTCTTTTTTTCTTCTGAAGTGTGTGAAATGGTGTGTGTCTTTCAGTCAGCGGGGAAGGGTTCACTGTGGTATGTGTGCCCCGAGTATCGACCAGCACTCCTAGAGGTGCTTCGAAAGACTCACCATTACCACAGTTCCAACAGCAATCTGTTAAATAAATCGGCCTTGTAAGTATGAGTACAGGCTTACCAAATGTGCGGTCTTTGTGGCATTATCAAATATTAACTATATTAACATTTTTCTGGCTAGTCATCTATAAATTATACCCTTCAGGGTTGCTTTACCTTTGAAGTTTCATTCATCTTTTGTTGTTGGTGAGGTTGAACCTGAATCAGATGTTTTTGTTTCTTAACGTTACAAAGTATGTCATAAGTAACAGTCCCCAAGCATTCCCCTAAAATTTTTGTTGTTGTGATATTACAGAACAGTTTTAGAATTGTGTTACCCATCTAAATGACAATCATATCAACATTTCTGATAGCGAAACTGATTGCCAGCAGTACAGTACACTTCTATGCTTCTGTGTGTGTAATAGGCTAGAGGAAACAGACTTCGGGGTGTCTGCAGTGTATGACTCTGTGGACATTTCAGGTAGGTTGTGTTGTGGCTAGACTAAATGTCTCAATAATACAGAAAATAACATAATAAAGTCAACAATATAAAACAGTAACAGCCATCACTGCCACCTTGTATACCCTGCACATGTTCTCTTATACATAGCCTTTTCCTCATGTAAATGGTTTGTGTGTTTGTATTCCGTTGTCTTGGTAACAGCCTTCTATGTCCTTAGCAACCCATGGTCCCAGCGACAGACAAGATAGGCCCCTTTTTTCCCATACCTTTTTATATATTATCCTATTGTGCTTAAATACAAGTATACCTTCACAATAAGAATTCAGGAATGTATTCAATATACATTTGAGTTTTTGTCAGTTTTAAATATATACTGTCTATTATTTATTTAAAATTATTTAAAACATGTTTTACTCCCATGCAGATTCTCTATATCACGCACATCTGCTGCCCACACCTGCATCTCAGATTCTGGCCTCTGATAACCCCTGTCTGTCTGAAGATCCACCGTGCCCTTTGACCCCTGATCACGAGGAGCTAATCAGCATAGATTCAGTTGAATTCAAGGATGACGCCGGGGAGGAGATGGAAAAAGACCCCTTGTCAGACAGTGGATACATAGAGTTACACTATTACCAGTATCATCAGTACCAGTACGTGGTCCTGCCAAGTGATGCGGAACTGGACATGGAGACTGTGGAGATCTTTCAGCTCGATGCTGAGGCCCAAGAAGCAGCTGACTCGCTGTTGGATCTTGCCGGAGGTGGGCATTAGGGAAAGAGTATCATCACTGTACATTTTGATTTATATACCTTTTTTGTACTAACCTGTGATTTAGTCAGTCAGTAAATAAACTTAAACATTATTGCTTATAGATTATATAGCATGAGCCCTCAGATTCAGTTAATGTAAATGAGGGTAGACTTCATTCCGCACCAAAAACATTTGGACATTCTCCATTGTGTAACTCAGGATAGTGCATTGGCATGTCTCTTCGTGATGTTTATGAATGCTATTGGTGATTAATTAAGTTTGGCCCATTATAACTGGTGGGATTTTATAGTAAATAGATCAAACAAAGCAAGTAAGAATGGACTTTTGTTATTACTATATTTGTATCTGAAATGATAGGGGCGGATAAATGATGTTTGACAAATAAACTGCCTTGTGCTGACATTTTGACACTGCCCTGTAGCTTGAGGTTATCTACCACGTTCTCAGATGCATTAACAATAAAGTAGATCTTACTCCTTTACATGAACTCTGCTTTTGAGGTTAGGGGCACTTTAAAAGGCTCATCTTGATTAAACTCTCCTGTTTAAAACCCAACTTGACTCGACACAACTCAGGAATGTGATGTTTAACATTGATTTTTATTTATTTTTGTTTTGCAACAGTATACTAATACAGTGTGATAAATACAGTATTCAATCCCAGGAGTGCTTACGCCATATATAGGCATCTTACCCATAGTACATATGTTAAATATGTGACCAAACAATATTTCACCCCAAATGTGTGTGTGCGTTATACATTTACGGTTTTATTAACGTTCAATATCACGCTTTATGTGCAAGTCAGAGCAGAAAATTAAAGCTTGAAGGGCTCAGACACTATGAATGTATCAGGAACCATACATAAACATTGAGTAAGACTGGCTTTTAATGCAAGAATTAGGGTACTTAATACTTAACTTAAAGTATCTATAATAATACAATACTTCATATAAATACACTGCAATTAAAATCTCACTACAGGTCATGTTTATAATACTTTATTTCTCAAATTCTGCACATTTTCAAATGCTGTTTTTATGTTAATAAATGCCTCAATTTTTATTAAAGCTGTTCTGATATATGAATAATTGTTCTTTAGATTTTTCTTTTTTTCATCTTAATCTTTTTCTAATTCCAGTAACAATAAAATGTTGTTTTCACACTTAGCAAGTGTTGGTTTTTAATTAATTATACTTTTAATTGAATTGATTGATTAATTAATTGATTAACCACTATGGCAGCTTGTATCAAGAGTACCGTTTCTGATTAAATAACGGTACCAGAATAGTTCCACATCTGCGGGAAACCTTCCATGTATTTTTAATACAGTTCTTAATTGTGGGAAATGTAGTCCAATCATGGACCATGACCTATTCATTATCTTAAATAAAAACTACAATACCAATATTACTACTTTCCAGGGCAAGGCGGAAGCTTAAGTTTTACTGTGGAAAAAAGTTCTCATTTGTTTTCATCTCATGCTAACAGTAGAAGTACCTTTCTGTCCTGTGAAAGTTATACGTTTGTTTTGAAGCCGTTGGTTTTGGATATAAAAGGTAAATTTGATAGAAATGTATTGTGACACAGTAGAAGTTATATTTGCATGTATTTGCCGTACTTCTGCCGGGTTTAACGCCACACTTAGCGCTTCACTATAGCTAACGTGAGCTAATGCGTTTTTCCCGAACTTGGGACAAAAACCAAAATAAAAAATACTTTATCGTCAGTGTGGTGTACTTCGTCGTATATATACAATTGTTAGTTAGGTAACCTCTGTAGCTGATTTTTTTGCATTAATCTAACGTTGATCTCTAACTACTGACGCTGAAACGGATAATAACCTGTTGCATAGCATTTTCGCCAGCGCAGTTGTACGGTACGAGAACGTCATGCTGTGTTCGTTCATTTGTAGGGTGTAGTTCTAGGACACACCAGTTGTGATCAAAGGATGTTTGCTTAGAGATGTATGGAATGTCACATTTGGAACATGTGAAGAACCACACCTAAAATCTTCTGAAATGTGTGTCGAAACTGCTGATGTTTTATAGTTAAAGGATAAACAAACTATTATTGTTATTAACCATGTGTATACTCTCACATGAGCGTCATAAGCCTTCCAAGAATGACGACAATGAAATCCATTGAAAAACCTTAAAGCATATAGCCATGGGCCATACTATACAACACTAAATAAGCATCTCTTATTTTGTCAAATACAGAACAGACATTGTGTAATCATTCCTGTCAGATGTCTACTACCAACTGTGTTATGAGCTGGATGTATTCCATATAAAATGCAAAACTAATAGGGAAAAAAGATTAAATAACCTACAAAGGTGTGTGCTTTTTTGTGATATCCACAAGGATCAGTGCTTCAAACTATGGGGAGTGAACCTGGCCCAGTTCAGATTGTTACAGTTTGCAAAGAGGATCATTCCTTTGCTTTGGATACGAAAGCTTTGGGGAAGATCCTACTGGCTCCTGGAATAAGAGACAAGCATGTGGTGGTTCTCTCGGTTGCCGGAGCCTTCAGAAAGGGGAAGAGCTTTCTTCTGGACTTCATGCTGCGTTACATGTATAGGAAGGTGAGTGGCACTGGAGAATAGAACTATATATAAAAAATGTTACAGTATGTCTCTACTCCCTTGGTTTCTTTGTGTCAATGAATGGTGTATATTTTCTATAAGCTTCTGTGAGTGGGCTACTCATGCACTGAATGACTACTCCTGTAGGATCAAATTAACACAATTTAAATGTCTCTTATTAAGGATGAGGAAAACTGGCTGGGTGATGAAGATGAAGCCTTGACTGGATTTTCCTGGAGGGGAGGTTCAGAACCAGAAACAACAGGCATCCAGCTCTGGAGTGAGGTTTTTCTCATCAGAAGGCGTGATGGCACAGAGGTACTTGCATCTGACCTCAATATTTACAATGTGTTTTATTTTTTTAAACTTCTGGATGATTATCCTTCAGCCATATATACATACTATTTTTTTGTTATGTTTTGTTAATTTGCATTTGAACATTTGAGGCTTGTACTAACTAGTTGAAACGTCACAACTAATTATAACTTATTGTGATCAAACATGCAATCTACACTAGCAAATTGTTGAAACTGAAACATTTAGCTTAATAGCTGCTCGGTGTGCATAACCAAACATAACAGCTTTGTGTGATTTTTAGGATGTAATCCAGAGGAAGGAACCGTCTTCCCCTATTTCCCACGCAATCTGAATTGGGTTGAAGTGGGCTATACACAAATACATACATAACACATTGGCATCTCAAAAAAGCAAACTTCTCTAATTTAAACATGAAAATACTGCATGCACAAATTTGTGGGATAGGCAATGCCTTATCTACCAACTGTAATTCTCTTTGGTGACAGCTATGACTATGTTCAGGATGCAGACAAATCAGATTTGTTTCTCATATGAGATCTTTTGAGACTCACTGTTATTTGCAAGTGATTAGATAGGATTTGTGTGTCCAGAAACCACAATCCAACCAATCTGCATGGGTTGCTGTGGTAACTAAGTAGGCGTCAGCAAATGCATAGCTACTCTGTTGACAAGGCTTTCCAACATGGATGCAGGAGAAATGCTCTACACAATCAAGCTGTCAGGTCGCGGTGCAGAACTCCTGAGTAGAACCAGACAAACTTAGCTACAGCGGTTGTACATTGCTATGTTCCATGCTGCTGTCATGGCAGGTTTCACTGTGCAGCGAGAGGTGTGGTGTCATCCATAAAGAAACTGAAGTCTCATCTGTAGATATCCAGTTGGAATAAAATTCTGGTCCAGGTTTGAAATAAATCATTAATTCTGGATATGCCAAAATCTGACTTGGTTGGTCTGAACATTTCCTAACCTTTGCATGAAGTACATGAGCTTCTGTGCGTTCAGTAGACAAAACATTTGTTATGAATGAAAGGCTTTCCTCAAAATGTTCTTTCTAAGATGCTTGCTGCATGTATTCAATGTGAGAGCTGCTTGATATACATACAAAACGCTGGGACCTCTTGTCATAGGGTGTTTTGTAAATCTTTGACAGTATTTGTTATCACCATTTAATACCAGCAGAAAAAGATAATAATGACATATTTTACCTGAAAGGTATGCCACGTCATTCTGTTATTTTAAAATGTGCATGGAATTCTATACTGGAATATGTTTGTGGATTTTGATTGGGACATATGTTGTGCACTACAGCACCTAAATAGATGGCCATACCTACAATCATCTTGTGCATCAGTATGACTGAAATGCAACAATTTAAGAGTTCACCAACATCCTGCAGCAGCAAAGAAAAAGCTTTATTGTTATTTAGCCTTGTAAATGCTGCCCAACACAACAACAATCCACCACCTCCCTGTACTTGTAACCAGTGGTAATATTAGTGCTATCCACTAACGCAGGGGTAGGGAACCCTGGTCCTGGAGAGCCGCAGCCCTACATGTTTTAGATGTCTCCCTGCTCCAACACACCTGATT